>MU182414.1:0-35315 GCA_016904865.1 Pissodes strobi | reverse complement strand
TTTGAACGTTTTACACTGTGTAAAGCGTACGAGCATTTTAACACACAAACAAATAAACGTTAAGCGTACAAGCATTTGAATGTTTTACAACCATATACCAAATCATACATTATTATTATTATTTATTTGTTTTTTAATAATATTCCTAACATGGCTCAACATGACACTTTATACTGGCCTTGAGTCATTCTGCAATATATCAAGCAATTCGGGCATGCCCATTGTAAGTGACCAGTCTTTTGGCCATCCTCGAAGTTGTTCCTTGACAGCTTTTGTTAATGTAGTTTTTCCTACTCGTCTCAATTCATAACGGCCTTCGGAAGTGACGCCCATGACTTCAAATGGCCCTTGAAATTCATAATCGAGCTTTCCCTTATGCATTGTTTCATCCCTATGCATAAGTACAAAATCCCCCTTGGCGAAACTAATGGTGTTTCGGCGGATTCTATTTCTATCTACTTTTTATTTTTTTCTAAGTTGTCACCGATTCGTTTTCTATCCAATTCCATATTTCTAATTGGGTGCATGTCTTTATTTAAATTATTTAACAGACTCTGGATAAGCGGCGTAGATCCGTCAATTCCTATAAGTGCTCTTAATGGTGTAGTTTGAGTAGATTTTTGAATTGTGGTATTCAACACGAGTTGAATCTTCCAAAGTGTCTTTGGCCATTCTGAATTTACTCTAGTCTCGATTCTTATCAAGTTCATTAAAGTCCTCATGTAGCGTTCCACCTGTCCATTGGAGCGGTGGATGTCGGGTGTTATATAATGGCAGGTGATACCAAGGGTTTCCAGAAATTCAGGTAGGCTTAAATTTTTAAAATTGGTTCCAGCGTCATTACAATTTGGGTGGGTGTTCCAAACAAAGCAATGAACGACTGAATTGCACTTTGAGTCTCTTCGGCTTTTACCGTTTTCAGCGGTTGTAGAAAATAGTATTTTGTAAAAGCATCCACTAGAACTAGTATATGCTTATATCCTTCAGTAGATTTCACTAGTGGACCTAAACAATCAGCATGTAAAATTTGCATGGGTTCTTGCGCTTTTTCAACATTCGATATATAGCCTTGCTGTAAAGCTCTAAAAACCAGTCTTAGTGATTCTAAAGCATCTTCGATTGTTTGTGATGGTATAAGAATGTCGTCCAGATAGACTAGTGCTACGTTATCCTTAAGCTGTCCAAGAGCTTTGTTAATGGATCGCTGGAATACAGCAGGAGCGTTGGCCAAACCGAACGGCATTCGCAAATACTCGAAATGTCCGTCAGGTGTAACGATGGCTGTTTTTTCAATTGAATCTTCATCAATTGGAATTTGGTGAAAGCCTGCAGACATGTCAAGTGAAGTGAAGATACGGCCTTTTCCTAAACGGTCAAGTTGATCGTCAATCAGCGGAAGAGGAAATTTGTCTTTTACAGTGTGCGCATTGAGTTCTCTGTAGTCCACACACTTTCTATACGGTCCTTCTTTTTCCTAACCAAAATAATCGGGCTGGCAAATGGGGACTCACTTTCTCGAACAATATTTTTCATCAGTAGCTGTAGTTTGCACCTCTTTCACTTTAATCCCATGTATAATTAGTTCCACAATGTTACTTTCTTTCCAATTGGCCCTTAGGTTTCTTAACATCCCGGCTTTTTGAAAAATGTATGTTTCGTAAGTGTTACATTGATCACTGGAAAATTCAGCTGCTTCTGACAGTAGTCGACCCAGATTTTTCTTTGGTGGAAAAGCCTCTAAAAACTCACGTTGAAAGGTTTCCCAGGATCTTGTTTTAGGGAACCACAAATCGAACCAGGTTTTCGACAGTCCAGTTAGAAAACGCCCTAGCCTAACCAAAGTCTGCTGATCTGACCACTCAAATTCAGCTTTGATGTCGGCTATCTCTGCCAACCATTTCTTTGCATCAGTAGAATCTGATTTAAAAATTGGTAAATCCACTTGCTCAGGGCTAGTTTTAGTCGATTTTATCGCCTTCACGAGTTGTGATAGCAAATCCTCCATTTTAAAATATTAACTATAACGAGGAAAAACAAGTGATGTAAACCGAGCTCTTCTTTTTTTTATCACAAGTCATTAAAATGAATTAAACTAGAACGCCTTAACTACATGAACATTACTATTAGTAATTAAATTATTTTTAAATTAACCAGGCTTCCGCAATATGAAACTTTTAAAGAAAGCCTACACGATTTATCAAGTAGCAAAGCATTTGGCAATTTATACCACAACCTTTATAAACAAAGTAAAACAACAGTCAGCTAACTATTTGTAAAAAAAACGCCTTCAAAAGTGATGACTTCGCGAAAAATCGACTTAACTGGGTTTTATCATCAATAGCAAAAATTAAAAAAACAATATATTGGATAACAGAGAAGTATAAATGTGTACCACATTAGAAATACAAAAAAAGTCAGTGTGTTCGTGAACCACACACCAGAAGTGAAACTTCATCCGCACAATCAGAATAATTTTATTTGATTAAAGAAAGTTCTAATGACGCACGCCGGCGCCGTTAAATCGTAACGGAATTCTAAATAACCCAAACTGAACAAAAAAATAGCATTTACCTACCAATTCCTAGTTGATATGCATAAAGAAAAGCTGTAAATCGTAAGTTTTGGAACATTTCGTGACTGCCAAAACGTTGCCGTTTCACGACTTGAAAGTTTTACAATAATTTTCGATATTCGGTTATTACTTTCCAATAATTCTCGAGGTGCGGCTAAAGAAGTTTCACTTCAACAACATAAAAAAAACTCTAAGTAACAACTAACAATATACCAAACTAATCATTAGACTGATCTATGCATTTAGCCGAACAAATTCACAAAGATTGTAATTAAATAATGTGGTCATCATAGCACCGTCTTTAAATTCCATGGATGTAAACGAAGTCATCCGAAATATATGGTAATAATATAATACGGAAAGGAATAATTAAAATATAAACAGTTTTTTCTTATCGGAGTTGAGTCAGTTGACACCGAGCCGCTGTAGAATGCAGCAGTTATCTAAATAATTTCCTTTCGACTATTTATCGATATAATTACAATAAAAATATCAACCAATATTACTTACTGTGTTCGTGAGTAAACCCAATTCTGATGTTAGGATAAAGACACAATATTAACCACACACTATTTATTTCACTATTAACTTGCACAATGATATTTATTAATGGGTACAAATAGTAATTATAACTTAAACAAAATAATTAGTTTCGAGCGGCTTGTAACACGAGCGTGCTAGAGTCGTCACCCAAAAGTGAAGTCCGCACGACCGATAGCGGCTCACCTTATCGGATTTCTTACATAACATAACGAAAAATGTATTAGTCAGAGAAATATTATTTGGATTAAGGGTGCGAAATCTATTTTAATAAGTATTCCTAACACTAGGAAATTCGTGGCTCGCGGCAAACTTTTTGGAGCAGCGAGCTCAACGCGAGCCTACCTCGAGTATCCTGTATCCATCAGGAGAGACACGCATGCCACGAGCCCTCGGCGAACTTTTGAATTAGCCAACTTGCCTTAATATTTTTAATCTGTTCCGATATGTTTTTAGTGCCTTTGGTTACTGTTAGTTAGTTGTTCAATCAACTTTCGGTCAATTTTAGTTAGTTTTAAATTATTTTAATCATTTGAACCAGTTATTTTTGGTTAGTCACCAAATTTTGGTTAATTTGGGTTAGTTTCAATGTTTTCAATCTATTTCGATTCGTTTTAGCCCGTTTTGATGCTTTTAGTTACTATTGGTTATAGTCTATGGACAAATCGACTTTCGTGCGAAAGTCGTGCCAACTTTGTGCCGATAAGCTAACTTTGTTAAGGGTAGCCCATAGATCACGTTTTGCAAATTCGTTTTTTAAAAAATATTGCGGATTCAAAATGGCGTAAAGCCGTCTATTTTAAAAAATTGTAACTTTTTAACTTTTTATTCGATTTGGATAAAAAATTTTTTAGAATACTTCGTTTGTAATATATTTTACGAAAAAAAAATAAAAAATAAAAAAAAAATTATTAAAAAAAAATCTTAAAAAATAAAAAACAAAAAAAAAGGTTTTTTAGGTTTTTTTTTTAAATTATTGATTTGGCAAAAAACAAGTTTAATTAAAAAAGATTGCCAATTTGGATTGTAAAATTAGGTTCAAACAATACCTACATTCGGATAAGTAGTTTTTGAGTTATGTTAAAATAACTGGTCAAAAATAGGGGTGCTAGGCTATATTTGGGATTCATGATATTATTCAAAACTACAAAAACTCTTAGCATATAATCTAAATTTGTTAAATAGGCCTAGCATATCAAGTTTAAACCTCTTTTTATTCTAGAATATGCGTTTTTAAACAAATATGGCGATTTCAAAATGGCGGAAAGGTGTATTTTTAAGTATTTATAACTTTTTTATTTTTTATCCGATTTTGATAAAAGAAAGTTTGAGTTTGTAGTTTTAGTAGTTTTCTTAAGCAATTTATATATTTAATTTAAAAGGCAACGGCAATTAAAGGATCGTGCGAAGTTTCAAAAAAGGACAATCTTTGTTTCAGTTCGTCGTCGTCACATTGTAGGTATATATTTTTAATTTTTTGACACATGTTTATAGTTTTTATATTATGTGACTTTTCTTCTCTTACCAAAGTGCAAATTTTTATAAAACACTATTTGATTGAGTGCGCGTTTTTATGCCACTAGTTGACGGTATATCTGTATTACTTTCATTATTGTTTTTATTTTTTACAGTCGCATTTGTGAAATCTGAATAACATTTTCGGTGGTATATTGCATTTTTGTCAACTACTTGTATTATGAAATATGTTTTAAAAACATTTTGTATGGGAGCAATCCTTACAAAATAGTCATCGTATTTTAAACGATCTTCTAAGCAGCTAAAAAATTATTATATATATTTTCTTACTATAATGACCATTGTAGGTGGGTACTTACATGTAAGTAAATTAATAATAAACTTAAAAAAAATTGAACTGAAAAATTGACTTCTTGGGTTAAATAGGGTTTCAGTACGTGAATCCCGAAATTTCGTTCATAAATCTCGCGACAAGCTTTTATATTATATAAAATTGTGTAATGTAACAAAATAACGGGTTTGATTGACTTGAAAGTTTATTTTATTCTTTTTAGTGCATTTAAATAAAAATATTTTTTATATTAATTTGTTTTTTACTTTTTAGTCTATCCCTTTCACCCCCTTAAAGAATGATTTTTTTAAACAAATTATTTTTCCTTTTGCTTAGTTACCTAACACTGAAAACCGCATGTCTCTAGATATCTCTGTTCTCGAGATACAGAAACTACCCCTTTCATCCTCTTAAGGGATGAGTTTTTTTAAACAAATTATTTTTGCTTTTGCTTACCTATCTAACACTGAAAACCGTATGTCTCTACATATCACCGTTCTCGAGATACAAAAACTACCCATTTATCCCTTCCTAGAGGTTGAATCGGGTCATCCCTACCAAAAAAAACCATTGTCATCGGAACTGAATCAATATGCCAAATTTCTAGCATGGAATTCGCAGCGCGGGGGCTGCCAAACTAAGATAACCTATGTGGTAAAAAACACCTTCGCCCGTTGGTTTTTTGCTGACAACCAATTTGTTTTTTCATTGAAATAAATATAATTTACAAGTGCATATAAGACTTATATACATCATATCGAAGATAAATGTTTACCCTACAAGTTTTATTTAAAACTTTTTTTAAAATGTTCCCTTAATATAGTTGCAAATGGCTTCTGAAAATAAATATCTGCTTAAAAAAAATTAAAATTAAATTTTTTATTTTTTGTGACAAAATTAAGCAAAATTTTAAACTTTTTTATAGAAAATAATTTTATCGTGTGTTTTCACTCTATGGTAATTTTTAAGAAAGTTTCAGCTTTTTTATTAGTGTCACGCAAAAAAACTGGTGGGGGCAATAACTTGAAAAAAACGCATTTACCAGAATGACAACAAGTCAAAACGTGATCTATAAGCTACTTTTAACAAAGTTAGTTTATCGGCATAAAGTTGGCACGATTTTTACACGAACCCTCCTTTTTGCCCGATTTGTCCATAGATTATTAGTCGTTCAATCAACTCTCGGTAAAGTTCAGTTAGTTTTAATATATTTTAGTCATTTGAACCGGTTGCAGTACGTTATAACCAACTTTAATGTTTTTGGTTAGTTTTGGTTAGTCGCCAAATTCGGTTAATTTGGGTCAGTTATACTTACTTCAATATTTTTAATCTATTTCGATACGTTTTATCCCGTTTTGGTGCTTTTAGCTACTTTCAGTTAGTTACAATTTATTTTAGTCATTTGAACCGTTTCCGATACGTTATAAGCAATTTTATTGTTTTTGGTTATTTTTGGTTAGTCACCAAAATTCGGTTAATTTGGGTTAGTTCTTACTTCAATGTTGTTGGTCTATTTCGATATGTTTTAGCCCGTTTTGGTGCTTTTAGTTACTTTTGGTAAGTCATTCAATCATCTTTCGGTTACTTTCAGTTACTTGCAATTTATTTTATTCGTTTGAACCGGTGCCGATACGTTATAAGCAATTTAAATGTTTTTGGTTAGTTTTGGTTAGTCACCAAAATTCGGTTAATTTGGGTTAGTTTTAACTTACTTCAATATTTTTAATCTGTTTCGATACGTTTTAGCCCGTGTTGGTGCTTTTGGTTAGCTTTGGTTAGTCGTTCAATAAACTTTCGGTTAGTTTCAGTTAGTTCCAATTTATTTTAGTCATTTGAACCGATTCCGATACGTTATAATCAAATTTAAGTTTAAATAAACAAGCTAACACGATCTCTCATGCGTATGACGTCATGTGTAGCATGCACGTTTTCACGATTTGAGGCCGTATACTAAGATAACAGAAACATTTTCAATGTTAATAAAAGCGAATGGGGTACGGCAAGGGCTCAGTTCACGACTGAAATCCTCTTAAGGACTTATTCTCCAGAGTACGACCAACTTGAGATTAATTCCGACCGAAAGTTGTTTATAATGTTTCTTCATTACTACTAAACAAAAACACGTGAAAAACTGGTTTGAACTATATATTTAGTGCTTCGTTCTGGCTGAGACGAGACGAGACTATTGAGGTCTCGGTCTCGGTCTCGCAATGTCTCGGGTTTTCGAGTCTCGTCTCGGTCTCGCCGAGACTAAACATTTTGTGGCCTCGGTCTTGGTCTCGGTCTTACCGAGAGTCTCGTGCATTTCAAAAAAAATTATTTTTTTAAACCTTCCCAAGAATCGGTATTATAAATTCGACCTAAAAAAAAAATTCTTCGTAAAAGTTTCGCTTATGTCTTGACAAGTTAATAGAGCAAATCTCATATTTTTTACTTGTAAACTAACAAAGATGTCCCAATAAAATATCGTAACGCTTTTTCGTTCCCTTTCGAAGTGTCGCGACCTTCAAATTTTAGGTACTCCTGGCGCGCGTTATGAAGTTTCACTTCAAAAAGAACTGCATATTAACGCTCGTCTGGCCTAGTCTATAGTTTTCAGGTAAATCCCCGGCGGGTGGGTGAATTTGAAATTATTATACACTATATAAGACCTCTTTTGAAAATATTTTTTCTCTGTTACTCATAAATATAGGTAGGCAACTAGTAAATTGTACTTTAGATACGTAGATACTTTCCTAGATTTCTTTGATTTTGGTGTACTTATATATTTTTTTGTTTTGTATGATACCTATAATTTAGACTTGTTTTGATTTTTTTGTGTGTTACTCATAAACATAGGTTGGCAAATAGTGAATTGTACTTTAGATACGTACAGGGTTATTGACTAGATTTGGACCAATCGATAACTTTTATATTTGAAGGATTAGAAAATCGTTTAAATTAGGAAAGTTGTAGGATTTCGCTCAAAGTGCTAGAATTTGATTTCAGAAAAAAAAAACAAACGAACGTCGTAAAGCCGTCAAAAACGACTAACTTAGGTTTTTTTAAATGAAATACCCTATATAATGTTATACCCTATATAATGTTATAATGTTACATATTCTGATTCTACGTAAAATTTCGAGTATATTTCATTTAATATAACATATACTTACATTCAGCTGTTTTCGCGCTATCGATGATTGAAAATCGTACTATTAATATGTTTTCTACGCCCTTCGTATATGAATTTACTTAATCATTATGGGGTTTCTATAGAAACATCGGTAAATGTCAGTCGTCAGTGATAATTAAGCATTCGGAAAAAGTTAAGAAGTTTATTTTCACTCATTATTGGCTACACGCAACAAGAACAACTTAATATATTTATGGCGTACGTTAAATGTAATAAAAATAAGAGGGAAGCTAGGACTTTATATGCAAGAATGTATCAGAACCTGCAAGTTCCAAGTTTGAACACCTTTGCGAGTCTACAGGAAAATAATAAATTCTCAAGATTTTAAAAGAAAAAAAGGGACAGTGCGACAACCTGACGATCGTATTCAGCTAGATGTTCTATTTTAATGATATATACAAAACTTGATTTTACTAATTTGTTTCTAAACATTAAATAATTTTTAGAAAATCCGACTCACTCCATACCTACAGCATGTGAAGCATTAAATACCACAGTTTACAGAGCCCAAAACACACTCAAAAAGTTCAAATACAAACCTTATAAGTTTGGGAAAGTTCAACAACTTTCCGAAGAAAATAAACGCTAACGACTTGAATTTTGTAATGCTATGTTGGAACAACTACGCATGGACGACACTTTTTTTACAGAATAATATGGACAGACGAAGCATGCTTTGCAACAAATAATATCTATAATAGACATAATGCCCATTATTGGAGTCAAGAAAACCCTCGCCGTTGTTAAAGCTGTTAAAACATCAGTATGGAAAGCTTTCAGTGCTTGATGTGGCGTTGTTGGTGATAGAATATTAGGGCCTATTTTTTACTAAGGTGGTCTAACTGGTGATAGATATTACCAATTTCTCACTGAAGAAATAGAGCACTTTTTAGATGAATTACCGCTTAACATCCTCAACCGATCTATTTGGCAACAAGATGGTGCCCCTGCTCACAACACGGCAAACGCAACTCACTGCTTAAATGAAAAATATGAGACTTGGGTTGGAAAGAAAGGTTCAATTCGATGGTGCCCCAATAGCCCTGATCTTACTTTGATGGACAAGTCTTTCTGGGGATGGTTTAAAGAGCGAGTGCATCATGAATACACATTCCACACTTTAGCAGATTTAATGCAGAAAATTTTGGAAGAAATACAGTTTATTCGAATCTACCAGAAGCAGTCGTTGAGGGATGTCGTCCACCACTTAAAAACGTGTTATCGACTTTGTGTCGAATAAAACGGCGCGGCGCCGGCGGTCACTTTGAACACCTGTTAAAGTGAATATTCAATATCAATTCTCCATTTTTTGTAATTAATTCATTAGTTTTAGTTTAATATAAACAATGCTTAAGTTGTTCTTATTGAGTGTAGCCCATAATGTACCAAACCTGGTACCTCCATAGGTACCATCAGTTAGCACCATCAGATAGCTCTTGGAAAGTTAAGATAGGAATGTGAAATTAATTTTGCTTCATCTCTAATGATCTTCTTGCTACCAAGGTGAAAAGTAGCCAAAGTACCGGTGTTCAACTGTTTATAGCTGTGAAACTACTAACTCTAGAGGTATAACATCATACATAAAATATGCTTAGAATTTTACGAGGAATCGAAAAATAAATTCATATATAGGGTGTTCCATTGAAAAAAAATTAACTTTTTGTTTTTCCCTGTATACTGCTCATTTTTCCAATATTTTTTATACGCAGAAAAAAGGTATTTTTCAGTACCTACATAACCATACTTTAAATTTTTTTGGGACACTTAAAATAAAAAAGTTAAAGGGGGGCGATATTATAGGGGATCACCCTGTACATACCTTCTTAGATTTCTTTGATTTTCTTGACTTAAATATTTTTAATTTTTTGTACGTTACCTATAATTTAAAAAAACAAACCATTATTTTCGTACTATCCTACTTATAAATTATTTTTATTTCAACACTCGAGACTCGAGACCATCGAGACTGACGTGACGAGACTCTCGGTCTCAAACCTTGAAGTCTCGGTCTCGGTCTCGAGTTATAATTCCTAGTCTCGTCTCGGTATCGGTCTCGAATTTCGAGACAAGACGAGACGAGACCGAGACTAGTCTCGTCGAGACCGAAGCACTATATCTATTAAATACAATGACATAAAGCTTATGATCAAAAAATAGCTTCTATCATATTAAGAATAACAAATTCGTAATATGGATATTCCAGCTTCTACTTAATTATGTATTTAAAAAAAAGTTATTAACTTTTCTGCCGACTTCGAGATCGGTCTGTTAAAATTCGATATCTGCATGACTCCAAGGGTGTTTGTTGATGATGGAATTACAAAGCGTTTATCATCGTGATTCGGCAGAGCAACTGTTTATTATTATTATAAGGAAACTTTTAATTTTTCTAAATATTAAGCCACCGACGGCGACGATGACTTTCCAATAATCTTCAATATCGAGATGTTTTTCAATTACCGATTTTTTAACACCTTCTGCCTTTTTCAGTTAGTTTCTAACGGAGCCGACGGAGTACGTTTTTGCACCTGTACCGAAAAAGTTTATTATTGGATCATCTGGAAATAGATTTGCTTTTTCTAATATTAAAAATTATTTCTTCAGATTAATACGATGCATCAAATTTTTCTGGAATATCGGGGAATCTGTGTCGGTGTTCAGTAAGGAAGCGTGCGTCGCGTCGCGTCGCTGTCAAACTTTGTCTTTATAAAATTGTAACAAAAAACATATATTAGAGTTTTTAACATGTCCAATATGAAAAACACCACGCATATCGGTCTATTGTAAACTATTTTTACCTTATTCATCTGAGTTGATAGAAAACCTTCCGTAAATATTGAATAGCTTATAAAATTTAGTCGGATGATTATTGCTCCCGCTCCCACTTCTCCCTGTCAATTTTATATCTTTTCCACATTTTCCATTGTTTTCCTAAAAACTGCGTTATTTCATAATTTAAAAAAGTCTATTTCAAAGATATTTTTCGCCTTATTTCTTAATTGGGTATTAAAATTGATATTTTTTTTATGTTTTTGAAAAATTTAACAACTAAGGAGGGTGATATTTTAGAATTCTATGCACTGGATTATCATTTAGTTCGCTTTAAGATTATATACTAATGAAAAATATATCCAACTTTATCATTAAGATTCGCAATTAACTTTAGCGTTTTTTCCGTTTCCGTTGGCGGCTTGATGTTTTCCACTAAGAATGGAAGTTCAGAATGTGCGTTATGCAACTCGTCGGGATAATGTACTAAAACTGAGCTTTATCCACAATACCGAAACAGAATTTTTGCACTCGACGCGCGTTTCGCTAACCATGTTAGCATCATCAGGAGATGATTAAAACTGAGTTTTAATCACAAGAATAATAAATAACCAGAAGCCAATCTTTCCTCGTTGCTACGCATTGGCTGCCGTGACCTTGCACTGGTCGATCCGCCGAAATTCCGCCGAAACTCGCCAGTGTCGGCGCTCATAGTCGGATAACAAGCGATGCATGTCTAAGATGCACCCTCAATTACACTCGCGAACAACCACCTAAAAAATCGATTTTTATGTAAATGGACCTGGCGCATCCGATTTTGGAGTTCGTCAGTCAATCCAGAATTGCGAAACTGGTCAAAATTGGCAATTTCTGAAAAATCTCAAATTTTATGTGATATTTTTAATTTTTGCTTATCATCTTATATCTCCCTTACTTTAAGTCTGATTGAATTAAAATTTTTAGGAGACTCAATTTGGACATTTGTTATCATGAGTGACATGAGACAAAGGCAAAAAAAAGTACGTGTCACCAGTTTTATTTTTTTTTAAAGTTGGTGGCACGAAATTTCTTAAAAATGCAGCAACAAATGCTCGATCGAGAAAACTTTTTTGCTTTTACAGATAGAAGTATATAGTAAGCGACAAAGTTGTAGCCAAAGAACCGAAAACACTTTTTTATTTCGGTGATTTTTTGATAACTACTTTAGTTTTCAAGAAAACGATGCTGCAATAAAACACTTCGACGGCCGCGTCGCGACAGTTAGCTAAGTTGGCTTGTACTGTACTGTAGTAGCGTGCCGTATCCGTTGGTTTTATGTTTCTGTCTCTCTTTGGACTCGCCATTAGCGAAATAAAAACGCGAGAGAGACAGCGATAAGACCTGAACAAAATAACCGATTCGACCGGTCGCGTGAACGAAATACTATTTAATGCTACTTATGCTGGTATGGATGCGTTTGATTTGACGGTCGGAGCACTCCTAGTATTATTATCTCTGTCGCTCTCGCTCTTTTTTCGGTAAAGGCGAGTCCAAAGAGAGACAGAAACATTGAGCAAGTACGTTATAGATATCGGTCGTAATATTTGCTAAGCATAATGTATAGAGTATTTATTTGTTTTAATTGAAATATAATGAGAACTAGTACCAGGTATTTTTCTTTTATTTTATCCATAAGAAATAACAGGATTGCCAGTAACATAACTAATAGGGTATATTAATTTAAAAAATATCTGAATGAAATAGATACAAAAATGATATTGTAATAGGTATAAAATATATAGGTAATATAAAAAACAAGAAGGAAAATTTCTTTTAACAAAATAAACATTAAATTAAAGTGTATCCTTATTAAGAAAAAGTGAAACAAGTAGTTAACTCATATTTTTTAATCTATTTTTATTAAATTGAAGTTTAGAATTACAAGTTAAGATACCTTATTAGCACTAAATCTAGAGGGTTTTTCAGTTACTTAGATCAGATGAAAAAACATTAATTTATTATATAGGTAAACGGAATTCAGAATTATTAAATATATACATTGAAAACGTTTTAAAATAGTTTCGCGTTTATAATAATAAACTGAACATATATCTTAGATAGAAAATGACTCCGAAAATGCTAAAATACAAAGTAAATAGTAGGTATGTATATGTATAACCATTGTTTAATGGTATAACCAATACCAATACGGAACAGTCAGCATCAGTACGGGGCGGTAAGATTACGCCAGTATTATACAAGATAGAAAAAAAGATACGAATCTTTGGTATGAATCATTTGTACATTTTATTCGAATGGTACGAATCACTAAAATGAGTCGAATCGCCTATGACTACTCTATGGACAAGTTGCAGAGCATTTTTTTTAAATTTGTACGGCCGGCCAAATTTTATGGGAAATATGGACGAATTACGAGCGCATATATTTCCAAATTGTAAAACTGACATTAGGTGAGTAACATTAATTCCTATTTTTGTCTGCGTCATTTTATTTTTTAAAAGTACCTAATTATGTTAAATTTGAAACCTCTTTATCACTGAAGTGCATTATTAACTATAATCGTTGGTATTTCGTTTTAGAGAGTTCGTCCATCAAAGATGAATACAAAGATGCATGTGAAAAGGGCGTTTTTGCAATGCGCAATATATAAAAGCGCTAGTAAAATTCAATCTCAAGTTCCAAAACCTACAGATTTTGGCTGCTACATCGAAAACAATGCTCTCGTACCAAAGATACTAAAAGAAGCAAAGCCAAGCTTTTTGGGAATTACAGCCAACTGCAGGTGCAAGTTATTTACTTATACAAATAAATGAAAATGTTTTAAAGCGAATGTGCCTTGCAACATTAGTTGTTTATGCCAAGGGAAATGTGGAGCTCAATAGTAGCAGATAAGTAAAATGTAAAGTATCATCATTCCTTTTTACAAATGTGTTAACTATCTTTTAACTATTGTTGCTTAACTATACGAGTCGAAGTTAAATGTAGAAATAAAATGAATATGTTGAAAAACACTGGGCATAAATAACAAAGTGAACGATATTTTAAATCGAATCTATTTAAATCACAAAAAAATTCGCCTTTATCAAAATTTAATACTTTATTTTTTATATTTTTCTCATTTCTCAAAATTAAAATTTACGGAATAAACTTCGAAATAAACGTTACGATTATTAAATAGGTTATTATTAGTACAATACAGATCTTGGCGATCTCAAGCTACGCATGGCGTTACTGATGCTTGTGCAGTGCGTGAGCGGCCGCGGTCGGCATAGTTTTTTTCGATATTGTGGCACCGTTATGTTAAAAACCAAACCACTTATCAAAAAAACACCAAAATAAAAAAGTTTCTTCAGTTCTGTCGGTTTGTCGCTTACTATTATATTTATCTCCAAAACTAAAAAAAGTTTTCGAGATCGAGTATTTGTTGCTGCATTTTTAACAAATTTCGTGTCAACAACTTTTAAAAAAAATAAAGCTAGTGTCACGTACGTTTTTTGCATTTCTCTCATGTCAGTCATGATAACAAATATCCAAATTGGCTCTCCTAAAAATTTCAATTTAATCGGACTTAAAATAAGGGAGATATATGGTGAAAGGCAAAAATAAAAAAATTTACATAAAATTTGAGATTTTTCGGAAATTGCCGATTTTCACCAGTTTCGTAATTCCGAATTGTCTGGCGAACTCTAAAATCGAAACCGCTAGGTTGATTTACATAAAACTCGATTTTTTTAGGTTTTTCTTTGCGAGTGTTATAGAGGTTCCTTAAAATGCATGGTACAGATCCCTCGTTCTCAGACTATCAGCTGTAGTAAATAAAATAGCTGTTGGAAATACGCGGTTACACCTGAGAGGAAAAAAACTTAAAAGGAGAGGCGACAATAAGAGCTCTTTCACACGAGGATTCTGTATGCGAGATACGCGAATCCGAGATACAGAATCGGAATCTGTGAATTTGAAAAACACTGATGGTTTGGAAAAATTCTTAAATAAACGGTACTAATTTCTCGCTTATTGGAACGCCACAGAACTGGGAAAAATTGGAAGGTCAATATTTTTACTAGTAAAGTGGCTTTATCTTATTTTCCCTAGGAAAACAAACAAGTGCATATTATTTGCCTTACTAATTGGTAAATAAGTACAGACTTTGAAGAAAATCGTTGGAGCTGTTTCCGAGAAAATCGATTTTGTTCATTTTTCTCAAGAGTAAAGGGACTGCACCGATTTTTCACTGAAAAACGGGGTAGTACGTATTATTTGCCTACTAAATTGTAAACATATAGAAAATCTAAAGGAAATCGTTAAGGCCGTTTTTGTGAAAACCAATTTTTTTATATTCTTCTTTATATAAACTATCCTTAATTGTAAGGTAAGAAAATATTTATAAAACGTCTGGAGATATTGTCCCGAAACTCCTAAATAACTATTTTGGTAGAAATCGACCTAACGGTTTTGGAGAAAAGTCGTGTGACGGACAGAGACACACACACAGGGACACAATTTTGTTTTTTTTTCAGAATTTTTTTGGACTCTAGGATCCCCATAATTCGTCGAGATTGGCAAAAAAAGTCGCGAGTAGCACATTACACGTGATAGAAGTGAATACTTCTTTATCGATGTTATAAAAGAGAAAGAGTGTGAGAGAATCATATTTTAACCAATTTTAATAGATTTGGTGAGTTTTGCTTAGTCGTCATATCAACTTTCGGTTGGTTTTACTTAGTTTCAACTTATTTTACTTATTTAAGCCGGTTCCGATACATTATAATTAATTTTAATAGTTTTGGTTAGTCGTTGAAGCAACCTTCGGTTAGGTTGGCATAGCCTCAACTTATTTTAGTCATTTGAACCGGTTCCGATACATTATGAAAAATTTTAATAGATTTTGTTACTTTTGGTTAGTCGTTGAAGCATATTTCAGTCAGTTTCACTTAAGCTTAACTTAGCTTTATCCACAATACCGAAACAGAATTTTTGCACTCGACGCGCGTTTCGCTAACCATGTTAGCATCATCAGAAGATGATTAAAACCCAGTTTTAATCATCTTCTGATGATGCTAACATGGTTAGCGAAAAAAAAAAAAAAAAAAAAAAATCTGTTTCGGTATTGTGGATAAAGTTCAGTTTTAGTGCATATTGCCGAAGGTTCCAAACCCCAACACAGTTAAGCTTAACTTATTTTAGTCATTTGAACTGGTTATAACAGATATACCATTAACATGCAAAACAATCTATTAATAGAGTACATAAAAAGATAGGCATTCATTTTTACAAATAAAAAAGTTACGAATATCACAGTGCACGTGATAGAAGTGAATACTTCTTTATCGAGTATCAACTTATTTTATTTATATGAGCCGGTTCCGATACATTATAATCAATTTTAAAAGATTTGGTTAATTTTGGTTAGTCGTCTAATCAACTTTCGGTTAGTTTCACTTAGTTTCAACTTATTTTAGTAATTTGAACCGGTTCCGATACGTTATAATCAATTTTAATAGATTTGGTTAGTTCGGGTTAGTCGTCCAATTCACTTTCGGTTAGTTTCACTTAGTCCCAACTTATTTTACTTATTTAAGCTGGTTCCGAAACGTTATAATCAATTTTAATAATCTTGGTTAGTTCGGGTTAGTCGTCCAATCAACTTTCGGTTAGTTTCACTTAGTCTCAACTCATTTTACTTATTTGAGCCGGTTACGATACGTTATAATCAATTTTAATAGATTTGGTTAGTTCGGGTTAGTCGTCCAATCAACTTTCGGTTAGTTGCACTTAGTCTCAACTCATTTCACTTATTTGAGCGAGTTACGATATGTTATAATCAATTTTAATAGATTTGGTTAGTTCGGGTTAGTCGTCCAATCAACTTTCGGTTAGTTTCACTTAGTCTTAAATTATTCTACTTATTTGAGCCAGTTGCGATACGTTGTAATCAATTTTAATATAATTGGCTAGTTTGAGTTAGTCGTCCAATCAAATTTCGGTTAGTTTCACTTATTCTCACCTAAAGTTCAGCACTGTATAAACAATGGTTCAGCCACGGCACATATGTGCCGTGGTTCAGCTACTATTTTCTTAATAAGATGGATAATATTAAATCAGTCAAAATGCAGTAAGCACGCTCATGAAATTCTGGCTGTGGCGTGGACTGAAGGTCACCAAGCGCTTTTAGACAATATACACGGTGACAGTTGAGAGTTTGGATTCTGGTTATTTATTATTCTTGTGTTTTAATCATCTCCTGATGATGCTAACATGGTTAGCGAAACGCGCGTCGAGTGCAAAAAATCTGTTTCGGTATTTTGGATAAAGCTCAGTTTTAGTGCATGTTGCCGAAGGTTCCAAACCCCAACATAGTAGGGGATAATGTACGTTCACTTCCATGACGTATCCATATGAGTCGTCATCAGCGACATCCATAATATTCAAATCTATTATTTCGCGTTGTGATAACCGCCTAAAACCGCCATATGGTAATACTTGCGACATACTATGCCCATATAGATTTGTGGCATCCACACATACTATAAATTTGTGGCATCCACACAGACTATTAATTTATTATTGCGAACACTGACTAATACCACCCCTAAGTCTACCTTACACATGCGCTGCTTATTTTGCAAATCTAACGAACATTCTTAGATCAATTGCAATACGCTAATGACATTACAAAAGAAGAAAGACTTTTTAAAGGAAGGTGGACGGTGTTTTAGGTGTACACTGAAGGTTACCATAATTCGAGCTTGTCATACTAAAATATCTTCTTTAACGTGTAAACAAAATAACTGACAGTCAGAATCAACAAACTTGTTTGCTAATGGAAAATTGGACAATATATACTTACAAACGGCATGCGTGCGTATTTTAGCGGAGAATCAGCACTTTATATGGGTAGTGCTAGATGGTGGAAGCCAATTAACTTTTATCAAAGAGTGCGTGTCCAGACAGTTAAATTTGTCCGTTATAGGAACTCACAAAATTGCGATTATGGCATTCGGAAAAGTGGAAACGCTCCAGGGGCCCAATTCTTGAAATGTGGTGAAAATTTTGACCAGGTGAAATTAAGCTCGTTTCACCGATTCCGAGGGTTACCGTATTCTTGAACTTTAATCGGTGAAAATTTTCACTAGTTATCTGGTGAATATATTCACCACCTCATTCAGTGGTGAATTTGACAATTTTAGGAGCATTTGTATATTACGTTGTACAGTGTGCATAAGATATTTCGTTTATATAGCTCTTGAATATGTAATTATTCTAATTTAAACGTTATTTAGGTTTTTGTAAATAGCAGACAATGGAAAACGAACGAAAGCAGGCGTCATAAATAGGAAGAGTCGACCCCTACGGAGCTTTATCGGATAATTTATGTAAAAAGTGTTTTAGTTTACCCCTTGCTAGAGTTTTAACAGAGTTTCTAGACTCTTATCTTGAATGTCCAACAAGAAAATCAGCCTTGGACAACCAAAGCAAAGTAAGATCAAATAGCTGCACCAAATATAGCTGAATACTTAAAATAATTTACCTATAAGATAGCGATAGGATCACATGGAGATCTTTGAAAAAACAAGTGTTAGAAAGTTAATTATATTAGTTTTGCAAAATATGGTCATCTATTGTAGGACATTTACGGATATTTCGTTTTCGAAACATTTAAACCAGTTTTAGTAGTCTTCATAATATGCATTTTCTGGTCCTAGTGATTCAAGTAGGTACCTTTGACATTAAATTACTATTCTAACAGTATTTGGAAAATTAAACATCAAACTAAAAATTGGTTAATTTCATCCAAGTGGGAATGAGGAAGTAATTTTTTTGGTAGGTTTTAAAAACAACGCCGGAAATATATAAAAATAAAAAAACGCAAAATAAGGTTTAATATTTGCCACTGAATTTCAGTGGTATTTGCTCCAGGTACTGATTGCTTTACATTTGTATGCAACATAGTCCTACCGATTGGAGAATGATTACAACAAAAATAAGAAGATAGATTGGAAATCAAAAAGCGGCTAAGTCTTTTTGATTTTCTTGAAAATCGATAACCTTGTTTAAACGACATTTCGATGGTGCCAAATGGTATTCTTAGTTTCACCATAAACGTTTTCACCCAGTGGTCAAGAATACGACTTCGTCGTATAACCACTTCGTCGGGTGAAATATTTCTGGTGAAAATTTTCACTGGTGGATATTTTCACCACATTTCAAGAATTGGGCCCCTGGGCGTTTGTGCAAGCGTGTATCATTGACATTGCAAGGTTTAAATAAAGATAATAGGCCAAATTAAGGCTGTGGCGGTACCGGGAATATGTTTCGACTCATGGCTCCCCCCTTCCGGAAATGATCCGGAGATTCAAAGTAATAAACGTCAATATAATAAACTTGCGAATATTTTTCCTCCTAACTTTGAGGTTTTGCCCGGAATTTCGGTACTAACCCCTGTTACATAAGTTTTGAGAAAAAGTTTGACATAACTTTTCTGAAAGTGAATAAACTTTTATTGACACAACTTAATATAATATGTATATCATCAACTCTTACTCTACCATAATAATTTAGTTTATTGTCGCTAAAGGTCCATGTTCTTCAATAACTCTCAATACACGTCTAATTGGTCTCATGAGGTTTTGGGCATCATTTATATTAATTTCTCTTACTTTTCGGAAGATTCGCTGCCGAAGTTCGTGTTCGTTTCGGGCTTCCCAACCGTTGTCGTAGACTTTCTTAGCCAATCGGGCTCAAATAGTTTCAATAGGCCTGGCTTGAGGGACATTGGGTGGGTTATCAATCCTGGGCACATACGGAATGTTTCGGGCTTCCAGCCAGTCAAGCGTAGCTCTGGAATAATGTGCTGATGCTAGATCCGGCCAAAATACATAATTTCCATCGCCGTGATGCTGGTTGATAAAATTAAGTATTTTTGTGAGACAGTCTCTAATATAGACCTCAGCATTCACTACCTCTCCTCTTACGCGACTAACAAAAGGTCTTTATATTATATTATACATGATATTATACACGAAATGTGTGTTTAGATTTCTCTAGCAAGTCTAAAAGCTTTATATCTAACTTCATTTGGGGTATCATCTATATTGTCGGTGTAAAATTTCCAGGTAGTTCTGCATGGCTGAGGGTAAAATATTTTTCATCATCAATGACAATAGATATGTTATTCGCGAAGTGAAATCGTCTTAAATTGCGACAGCATCTGGGTATTATATATAACTGAGCTTCGGTATATTTGGTTGCCTTTTTTCTTTTTCGATACTTTAAACCACTTCTAGCGTTATATCGACAAACCGTGGCGTTGGAAATCTGAGCAACCCTTCTTGTAGATTGTCCAATGATATTTTTCATTGTTCGAGCCATCCTGTCCTGCTGTGCTTGAGAAAACATTTTTCGGGAGGTTCACACCAGGGATTCCTTCTTCGCTTTCTCGAATTGTACGATATATTGTCGCTTTTGAAATATTTTCGCCATGAAAAAGCCTTACTATTGCATTTTTGGGCATTTGCCCAACAAGTCTATGAATACATTTACGAATATCTAGCTTGTATGCCATTGCGAAACGAATTGTAAACAATATGGCATGTTTGACAAAATGTCAAAACTTCTAGCAACAGTAAATTCCAAGGATGATACTTTTGTAAAGCACCTCGAATTTTTTTCTCAAAACTTATGTAACAGGGGTTAATAGGTGCTGACGAATATTGGAAAATTGTTGAAGAAGAAGTAAAGAAGCTTTCCTATTTTAACGTTGATCCGTACAAAACTTGGCTGGACTATTTACGGAGGAAGCAATGAAGATGTCTTTGCAGCTAACATGGTGAACACCGTATTTGTACAGGCACAATACAATGATATTCTTACTTTATATAACATCTACATTTGTAGGAGGAGCGCTGATTGTAGTTAATATGCAAGACAATTGGTTGGAATTTTCACATTTTAATATTCGTTCTCTCTCTGAACTTTTTTTCCACTATATTGAGCGGGTCAGATCTGAATGTTGTGGGACTCTCTGAGACTTGGCTCTGAGACAATTTGCCTACCTGCGCCCTTGAAATCAATTACTATAGGTTATTGCGGCGTGACAGAGGGGGCAGAGGGGGCGGAGTTGCTTTTTATATTAAGAATTCAATATCTTTCAAGCTACTAGATATAGATACTGTTGGCAATGCTCTTGAATAACTTTGGATTTCTGTTAATATTGCTGGTAGGAGAATATGTATGGGAACGCTTTATAGGCCACCTAATTCGAATTTGGTAGACTGCCTCGATGCGTTGGCGGTTAGTTTGGCCAGTATAATTCCTGAATTTGATTATGTCGACTTTGGCGGTGACTTCAATGTTGATTTTTCAAAAAGGCAGGATCGTAGTTTTATATTAGCCTCTAACTTTTTTATTAAATATGGTCTGACACAACATATACAAGAGCCAACACGTGTAACTAATAATTCAAGAACTCTTATTGATTTGATATTGTCTAGTGGCCCGGATGTAGTCTGTGATGCTGGAATATTAAGGATAGAGGATGTCTCTTATCATTGTTTGGTCCACTGCAAGGTTAAATTATGTAAGTTAAAACCAAAGCCTTTTTTTAAAACGTACAGAGATTTTTCTTCTTTTAACTACGGCGACTTTTTATATGACCTAAATATGATATAATTGGACCGCTTGTTTGCACTGGATGATGTTGACGAAATGGTCGAGTTTTTTAATCGGAACGTACTGACTCTGTTTAATAAACATGCCCCTTTTAAAACAGCTAAAATAACTAAACGACCAGCTTACTGAAAACTTAAAATTTATGATAAAGCTGAAAAGATTAGCTTTATCAAAATAAAAATCCTTGAAATCTGAGAATTCTTGGCCTGAATTTAAGAATTTAAGAAATATGGTTAATATGGCTGCTAAGTCGGAAAAAAGGACCTTTTTACAGCATGATTTTCGTACCGATTCAAAAAATTTCTGGCGTACGCTTAAATATTTGAATGTCGGGGGCGGGAAGCCCACGGATGATTCCATGTTTAATGATTTCCAAGCAACAGATTTTTATGATCATTTTATTAATAATCCCCGTTAGCTGTGGTAAATAATCAGGCTTTCATAAATGAAAGCTATCGATCTAAATCTTTTATTGATGCCAATACCAACCATTTCATTTTAAAATCTGTCCAATCTGAGGACGTAGAAAGAATGATCAATAAACTTAAATCAAATGCTACAGGTTCTGATGGATTGAGTTTGAAGATGCTTTTATATGTAATTCCTACTCTTACACTTCATCATGCACTGACATTTTAAATAAATGTTTATTGATTGGCAAATTTCCTGAACTTTGGAAGGAGGCTACTGTCATTCCGTACCTAAAAGTTCTAAACCCTGCACCTTAAATGACTATCTCTATTAGTATTTTGCCAACCTTACAAAAAATTGTAAATGAGCACCTTAATCCTTTCTTAAACCAGAATAAAATATTGCCAATTACCCAGTCAGGTTTCAGGTCTAAACACAGTACTTCTACAGCCCTCTTGAAAGTGATTGACGATATTTTTCACGCTTGTGATAAGGGTAAAGATACCATTTTAATCTTATTGGATCACAGCAAAGCCATCGATACTGAAATTTTTTGGTTTGGGAGATCGGGCACTCAATTTTTTTACGAGTTACTTTTTTAATAGGCGGCAACGAGTATTATACAATAACATTTGTTCTGACTTCGAACGTGTGTGAAGAAGTGTTCCACAAGGGAGTATACTGGGTCCGATCATGTTTTCTTTATATACCTCCGACTTCAGCAATATTCTTCATAACTGTTCTTCTCACCAATATGCTGATTATGCTTAGCTCTATTTATCCTTTCTATACCCGGAATTGGACATCGCCTTGCTGCCAATGCTGACTTACGCTCACTTAGCAACATTTCAAAACTCCATCATCTTGTTTTAAACGAAAGCAAAACACAGTTAATTGTGTTTGGGAAGAATAGACAACAAATTATGTCGCATCCGAATTTTAATGTTACATTAAATGGCCTTATTTAAGAGCCTATGGTCGTTTGTAGGAATATTGGAGTCTTTATTGATAGTGATCTGAGGTTTGTAAGCCATGATTCCTATCTTATTCAAAAAACTTATGGTAAATTAAAGATCCTTTATCTACATAATAGTATATTATGATATAAGTTTATAAGAGGGCCTTTAAAGCACGCGCGACATATTTCAAAACACGACGCGCAGCGGAGTGCTTTGTAAGTCGCAAGGGCTTTAAAGGCCTCTTATACACGTATATCATACGCTATTTTTTATTACGAATGCATCATAATCTCAAAAATGTTTTAAATATTAAACTTAAGGGATATATTGACGAATATATTAATCTGTCACATTTGGCATGATTAAATGTTTCTATAGAAACCTTTCAAAAAGTAGGTGCATCATAAACATTATTTTAAGCACGCTGCAGCGTGCGATAATCGTTGATTATGATGCATGCGTAATAAAAAGATATATTTGATTCTCGTATCAAATTGAGATTGACTGATTCCTTGGTCTTGTCGCACCTATCTTACTGCAGCAGTATCTTCTGGCCAGCCCTTTTGCAGAGGGAAAGACTGAGTCTTCAAAGATTGCAAAATGCTTGTATTTGTTTTAGTTATAATCTGCGGAAGTTTGATCACGTGTCTGCAAGCTTCTCGCACTGTGGCTGGCTTAATCTTGAGGATCGTTTTGGAATACAATTTCTCAATATAGTATCTAAAATAATTTTCTTTCAAGAGCCCTCATATCTCTTTGAAAAGTTTATACGAATCTCGGACGTCCATCACCGAAATACACGCTTTAATAATATGTATAGTGTTCCGAGGCATGTCTCCGCCCAATTAGAATTATAATATGGTAATGCTAAAACTCCCGAACTATCTAAGATTATCGTATTAATTCTACTATTGCAATAAAAAACAAATACAAACAGTTTAAAAATGCGATAAAGCTTTAAATATTTACAATCAACACTGCACTTCCTGGTAACACTCCATTTATAAACAATAATAACCAAAGATATGTGTGTTGTATATGTCGCTGAATTTTAACAAATTTTAATAATATCCATGTATTGTCCCGTTTACCTAAATGTGTTTCCATTTACACTTATATCTATTATGGACATAAATCTAGAATTTTAAAAGTAAGTACCTACCCACTATGGTTTATAATTATATATTTTTAACTTTTTTGTATATTTTCATCTTGGTACCTAATATGTAAATTTTGAATTTGTCTTACCAAGTAATTTTATTCTGTGTTATGTCGTCCATTTTAAGTCTAAAGTTTTGCAATTTTAAAGAGAAAATATATATTTCTTTGTATAATACGTTAAATAGGCTTGTATTAACCCCAATTTTATATTTTAGCGCCCTGAAGAAGCTAATATATTTGGCGAAACGTCGGCTTTTTAACAAAATCTAGACTTTTATTTCGTCGTTCCCTAAACCCAACAAAATCCAATTTGCTGCAAAAATTGTATTGGAACGTAAAAATCAATTTCAATAATTTTATTTTAAAAGGAATTAAATTGACATTTAAATTTCAAGAAATAATACCCGAACCATGTCAATAGCACCTATCATATGCCTAACTAAAATAAAATAACTTACTATTGGAATATAATCCAAATAAATTGTGTTTAACTTTACAAGAACCTAAATCAGACTCGAAGAGCAGCTGGCTTTTATTTTTTTTTCGACTGCATTATAACGCGTAATTAGATGAGTTAACTACTACAAGGACTATCACCCACTAGTTGCACGCTTCAAAAGCAGGTCTCCCAACACTTTACTCTAACAAGAAAACTTTGGCCAGGAGGTGTTCCCATTATGAATATTCAGCGAGCAAAGACCCAGGATTGGAATGCAAAAACCATGTTAACTGAAATAACCAATTTTAATTATCCTAATTTGGAAAAGGCATTTGTATGAAAACCTAGGATGGAATTTGCAAAACCTGTTAAAATACTAAATGCCACATTAAAATTTTCGGCGACTTAGAAATTTTAAGCGTTTTTAGTAAAAACAATTTATTAGCTGGGCACATGCTGATTCCAGATTTTTCGAGCAGCACAACAAAAAGTAAGCCTTAAACGATGGTATAAAAACATAAAAATCTTTGGAAAACAGTTTGTCAGAAAAGATTATTCACACGCGATGGCACGTTACGTCGCCCAAAAATATGGGAACACGGAAAAATTAGTCAAAATTTGGGTATCACGAACGTTACGCTGTCCAAATAATTAATAAGTATTGACCAACTTGCGAAAAGTGTCTCTAAGTACTAGAGGCTGGTGGAAAATAAATAAGTAGTCAAAAGTCATTTCGTCGAAGAAAGCAGTACCTCTTTCCAACTCGGGCCCGGAAAAGTACTACATGTTGTAAAAGGAAACTCTGTTCGAAATTTGTCACCCGTCGCCGTCCGTCGTGAAGAAAGGTGTACTAAAAGCTATTTAGGCTTAGATTGCAAGTTATGGATTAACATTAAGACCTAGAGATTAAGTTTAGCTGTAATACATAATGCTTAGGTTATCTATAATAATACAATACAATACAATACAATAATCTTTATTAATCCACATGACCAATTATTACATTCATATTTCGACAAGACACTACATAAAAGAAAAAATACAGAAATAAATAAATAAAAGCTGAAATAAGGTGGCATCAAGATACATTAACACTATAACAACAGGACACATTATTCAAATTAGGTGTCGTTAAGAAACTCAGTCAAGTTATAAAAACAGTGAGAACGCAATAAATAATTTTTTAAAGAATATTTGTGAAGCCCTTATCTCACTAGGTATGTGGTTGTAAACATTTGCACAATTACAATACGTCGCGCCGATCGCTGATAAGCTGCTGTCCTGTGTTGAGGCAACAATAAGTTTTCCCCATTTCTGGTATAATAATTATGATTAGATGAGTTATTATTAAATAAATGTAAATTATCCCTAACATACAAACAACATTTTAAAATGTATATGTTATAAAATGTCAGTATCCCATTTTCTTTAAATATAAACTGCTCGTCAAAAAAAACGACGCACCTAGTTTTTTGGACCATATTTGAAAGCTCGTTATTGGAAATCTACTGAACCGATTTTAAAAAACTTTGGAAATTCTGAATAGTTGATTCTTTGGTTCTTATGTCTAATTTTTGGAATAAGATAATTTGCACCTAACATATACTACAGGGTGTTAAAGAAAGAGATGTTTTTTTTACAAAACTTCAAGTTATCCCCATTTATGGGGTAGTTAAGATTGATAGTCGTAATACCTCTCTTTACTTACAGTTAGATAATACCTCGGGACGTTTTTGAGAATTTGTGGATATCTTGGCTAACTGCGATTATATGGCAATTTTTCGAAAATCGTCGATATTTTCCAGTTTAGTCCCAATAATGAGCAAACTACGGAAGGTATCGACGAATTGTGAACATGGCGTCTTACGGTAAGTCATATGCTACCAGTTTATGTACGTTACGTGATCCAGTAAACCAGAAAGTTCAAATTATGGGATATGTTTTACACAAAATATATATTTTTTAAATTCAAAATAGAAATTCAAACCAAAGAAAATTATACTTGTATACTTAAAATGCGGCCTTAATACCATGGATTATTAAGAATGGGGTATTTTCTCGAAACGGTTTTTGATTTTTGGTGATAAGTCAGTCAGTTGTCAAAATATGGTAAAATAGGGATATTACTTCGTGCAACGTTACCATAAATATGCAAACGAGTTTTTGTCTCTTACAACCGTTCAAATTACACTCGAAATTACCTTCGAATATACAGGGTGATTGAAAAAGTAAAATGGTAATAAAAGAATTCATTTTTTAACAGAGGATCCTATTTAAGTACCCACCTATCATTTCAATTCTTAGGTATTCTAGGGACCATTTAGTAATATTCGTGCAATATTTTGTGTAAAACATATCCCTTAATCTGAATTTTCTGGTTTTATGGATCACGTAACGTACATAAACTGGTAGCATATGACCTACCGTAAGACGTCGTGTTCACAATTCATGGATACCTCCGTAGTTTGTTCATTATTGGGACTAAACTGGAAAATAACGACAATTTTCGAAAAATTGCCATATAATCGTCGTTAGCCACGATATCCACAAAATATCAAATACGTCCCGAGGTATTACCTAACTGTAAGTAAAGAGAGGTATTACGACTATCAATCTCAACTACCCCATGAATGGGGATAACTTGAAATTTTGTAAAAAAAACATCTCTTTCTTTAACACCCTGTAGTATATGTTAGGTGCAAAATATCTTATTACAAAAATTAGACGTAAGAGCCAAAGAATCAACTATTCAGAATTTCCAAAGTTTTTTAAAATCGGTTGAGTAGGTTTCCAATAACGAGCTTTCAAATATTGTCCAAAAAACTAGGTGCGTCGTTTTTTTTGACGAGCAGTTTAGTTCTACAGAAACTTTTTTTTTACTGTTAAACATAAGTCGTATAATCCGCTTTTGGATTAAAAAACTCGGTTTGTATTAACAGCTCCTCCCCAGACAATCATATGATAGGATACGGCGGAGTATACCAGGGCATAATAAACTTGCAAAAGTACATCCCTATCAAGATCGTATAGAAGCTGTAATATAGCAAAATAAGCCCTATTTAGCTTTGCACAGACCACGTCAATGTGGCTACTCCAGGACATGCTTTGGTCTAGTAAGAGCCCCAAAAACCTAACCCCCGTAGAGCCATTAATTATAACGTCATTAGGAATTTGTTGCCCTACATTCAAAAAACTATAAATTCTTCCATACATTAGTTTTTCTAGAACAACTAAGAACACATATTGGGCAATAATTATCACAATTTTCATCATTACCATTTTCAAAAATAGCTGTAGCTTTAAGTGTTTTAAAACGTCCGGAAACTCAAAAGAAAGAAAGGAGATATTAATTAGTGAAGATAGCAGTTTAGCTATTGATTTACCAGCTGATTTTAAAACTCGCACTAATACATCATCAGGCCCACAAGATGAAGTGATTTTTTAAATTATTTATTACAGATAATACCTCATGAGAGGTAACTGGTTCACAGTACATGGTATTATTTACGTATGTCTTGACATGCAAATACATTATTAATTTTCGGTTTAACATTAACTGAAAAATGCGCGGCAATAGTTATTTTCCTAACAAGTGCGCAAAGTGATACTTTTCCGCACGCGACTGATGTTGACCGAACGACGCCAAGCGGAGTTCGGTCAATCAGTCGAGTGCGGAGAAGTCACTTTGCGCAAGTGTTAGGAACAATATTTTTTCTACGAGCGCGGTCCAAACAAGCACAGAATAATAATGATCCGTATTTAAATAAAAGAAAAAGTATCTGTCAATTATACCTACTGTTGCTCTACATGACTATTATTGTTGACCTGACATGACTTAAAAAGATATGGTTTTTGGTTTAAGTTGTAATATCGCGAATTACGGAAGCTTTGAGAGAAAAGGGAATGATTAAGAGTTAAAACGGTTTTCTTATGTTGCATAAACAATTCGATCAATCACATTTTTCTTCCACGTGCCAGGATACATTCAGGTAAATCTTGGACTCATTGGAACTATCCATTTTCATAAGGCTTTCTAGCGACGCTAAGGATTATGTTTTTTGGGATACTTCGTTTTACACCTAGATCGGTATAAAATCTGTCAATCTGACAATTATAAGTATTGTTGCTTGACATAATTTTTTACTACTATACCGAGGATTTCAAAATATATGGTTTTTGGTTTAAGTTACAATATCGCAAATTGCGAAAACTTTTAAGGAAAAGAGTATAATTATGACTTATAACGGTTTCTTATATTGCATAAAAAGTCCAAAAGTGTAAAGTTTCTAAAAATATATGAACATTTTCTTGTCTCTGGTGATTTGAGAGAATTTTACTTTCCCGCATAGCGTGCGGGAAAGTACTACTTTGCGCACTGAGTAGCGTGCGCAAAGTAGCTACTTTGCGCACGCTCGTAGAAAAAATTATTTGCGATTTCTGTGTTGTTTGATGAAACAGCTCCGTTTGGCAGGTGAACCGATATTATCTTGCAATTATTAGTCGAACGCCCCAATTTTTTGTTCACTTCAATCCACACCTGCTTTGATCTATTGACAGACCCACTGATTTGTCGCTAAGGTACTTTCGTTTAGCTGTATAATATTCTTGATATTTTTATGAACTCTCGTTAAAGCTCAGTTATAGAGCCAATCTGTATTTCATTTATTAGAGAACGTAGAATTTATCTTATCATCTTACCAGATTGAAATTTAAGCTTGGAGGAGAGTCATATAAAAAGTATATAACAGGGGGATAAGGGTTAATAATGCCAATTAGTTTCTTCTAATTAAGTCATAACATGGCGAGCTCTTAAATAACTAAGTCATAACAGTAATTTCTGAACATATTGATATTGAATTAATAATATAAAAATGCTCCCTTAAATTTGAAATCCCAAGTAGTATTTTGAAACGAAAAGTGGTTTGACATACGCTCATTTCCGTATAACTAGGGTTACATTTGGGTACAGAATAGGTGAAATGAAGCAACTGCCTAAGTAAAGGAAAAAGGCCTTTGCTCACGACGTCTAGGTAACATATTTTCATAAGGATATGGTGTCAACACGCTGGTACTACGAACCTGGTTTTAAAAGAAAATTAACAGGAATTGAAGGAAGGGCCGCGAATACAGTATGTAAGCAAAAAGGTGTAATACGCGTCCATTTCACCCTCCGCTGTCGACAGTGTGTGTCTACTAGTCAATGAATTCCCCTTAAATTTTTTATTGAAATTAACTTTGTTTCTAATATATTAAACGTTTTACTATACCAGAATAACTCCGTAAAAATGTTCTTGCCATATTTCAACAAAATAATCTAGATATCAATCGTTAACGTATTAGTTTGTCTCCGCGTTACAGAACCCCAGTTAAATAACGCCGCTGGTTTGACTAACTCCCACCCCGCCCGTCAATGTTGTTAACGTTTTTTTACTTCACGCATTTGTATGAGACTATTCGAGAAAAGGAGGTATAAGTATAACAATCATGCTTAATTGTCAACAAATTTCAAAGCTAGAGCTAGAGCATAAAACACACTAAACATATAAAACCACAAGTAGAGACATGCAATGAAAAGAAAAAGAAAAATCAAACTATACAAAACCTTATACAATTGTGTAATTTGTACGTGGTCAAAGTTTCCTGAAATATTATATAAAATATCAAATATCAAAATATTTAACCATTTAAACATCAAATACTAAACACAAAACATTAAACCAGTGTGTAAAATGCTCAACATTAAGTATCAATACAAAAGTCGTTCACTGCGTATAAGGCTCTCTTCAGTAAGTATGATTTCAAACCTCTGCGAAAAGCGGGAAAAGATGTTATTGACTTCATTTCAAATGGCCAATAATAATTGTGCATTTTTTGCATTGTACAGAGATTTTAACCAGCTCTGAGAGTGGGATTGGCAGATAAAGATCATACTCCGTATTCCTAAGTGGATAATTGTGAGCGAATTTGTGAAATAGAGTATCGAATAGAGTATCGAACACCTCTCTTTTGTAGTCTGAAAACACGCTCAAATTGAGTCGCACAACACGTACCCCAGAATGGAAGAGCGTTTCGGAGATACGACTCAAAAAGGGCATAATAAACTGTTCTAGCAGTTGAAAAGTTAAGCTCGCTGGAAACCGTTCTTAGCGCAAAACAGGCAGAACTTATTTTTTTGATAAGACATCGATGTGCAAGTCCCACTTTAAATGGTTGTCCACAGCAAGCCCCAAGAATTTCATGGATTCAATGACGTCAATAATAGTAGTTTTAATAAGTACAAAAGATTCCAACGTACTTTTATATGAAAACCTTTCGTTTTAGAAACGTTGAGGCACAGGAGATTAGAATCGCATCATGGTTTAATGGTGATTAAGTCACTAGATACAGTTCTGTGAGGCGCCGTAATATCCGGGTTGCTCAAAGTGAAACTAGTATCGTCCGCAAAGAGACACACTGTACCGCTAATATCCAGACGCCCAATGTTGTTGATAAACAGCAGAAACAGAATGGAGCCTAGTTCTGAACCCTAGGGTACTCCACAATCTATTGGCTTGCAAGAAAACATCGACATATCAACCCTCACAAACTGACTTCTATTGTTAAGATACGCCTTAAACCCTTCGAGACGTACACCTCTGAATCCGTAGTGCTGCAGTTTGTTAATTAAGATATTATGATTTACACAATCGAAAGCTTTAGAGAAATCACAGAAAATTTTTGCTGTAAAGTGATGGTTGTTCAAGTTGGAGTGTACCTGCATAACTAAAGAGGGAAAACATAGCATCATTTGTGTATTTGTTACTTAAAAATCCAAATTGATAGGTAGTAAGTATTTTATATTTAGGGAGGATAGAAGCCTTTTTTAACCAATCTTTCAATGATCTTTGTTAATGTGGGAAGGAGTGCAATTGGGCGATAGTTCGAAGCTTCGTCCTTATCTTCTCCTTTATGCAAAGGAATTGTTGGGGAAACACCCCAACAAGTGTATTAACTTGTCGTTTTTTACCGTATAGTTTGGTGATAACACCCTGTATGTCTGTAGTATGAATGCGCAATAATTAATCCACGAATATACTTATTTAACCCCTGGCAAACAGAAATTTGTGCATTTAAAGCATTATATTTCAGTTACTGCTTAGTCCGAACCTAAATTGTTGGTATAATAGATTCCGTTATATGCAACAGCACGTTGACACTTCGTCAAGAAAATCGTTTTCAATTTAATATATCTTTGTCTCCGTCAGTGTTGTGTAAACAACAATATGTCAAAAAAGAAAGAACATGCATCCACCCTCTCAAATGCATCCACCTACGCGTATTTTCCCTCTTTATTTGTCCCTCCCGCGCCGGTAGGAAAAATTAGATTTCAGTGCAGTAAAAACTGTCACTCGAACAGCAGCTAAAGTTGCTTGTTGCTCCTTCGCGCCAATGGTCAAATCCTTTAAGGCCATTTTCTCATATTGTTTGCACAGATATTTAGAGAATATCTGCTGTACCTCTCTTCTCTTTGTCCAAGCCGGGACAAAGAACTCTTTTGGGCGTTTTAACGAAATTCCTCGAAGCCAGAAACGACTTAGCGTCTCGTCTCACCAGTGACTGTGGTTGAAGAGAAGAAAGTAAAATGGCCGTGAAATATATTTAGCTTGACAAATTGAGCCTGTAAAATTCAAATCAAGGGTTTGAAGTCAGATCCCTGTCTTATTGGAGTGAAGTAGAAAAAATTGGAGATTATGGTATTTTGTGAGAAAGACACAGTTGCTAGTTAAAACATAAAAGTTTTTAAATTCAGGAAAGAGAAAGTTTTATTCTTAAATAGAACAATCAAAAAATTTCCTTAGTGATCTATAAATAAGTAACCTGTTTTGTATATTTAGTTTTATGTGTGAATAGGTGAATGCATGAAAGTAGTGTAGAATTTGTATATAAATTTTATATAATTTATCATATCTAATGCAAAGGAATAATTGCATTATTAAAGTACTTCATACCTGATATACCTTTTTCAATTCACAACCTATAGATAAAACCCCCACCACCCTATTTATACACAGTCCACTAATTTGATTGTGGTTAATTATACAGGTAATTACTACCCCCATATTTATGATAACAAATGACTAAAAATTAATTGTTTGTCCCGACCAGGAATAATTATTGCCGCCTTAAGAGAGTTTGGAAAAACCCCATATTGGAATGTCTTGGTAATTAAAGTAGTAAGATGGTTTAATGTGCATTCCGGCAGGTTTGAGGACATTTTCAGAGTAAGCCCATCAGTCTCAGATGCGGATTTGTTTTTAATGTCTTTAATTGTTCTGCGAAGCTCAGGAAATGCTACAGGCGTAAAGAAGAAACTGTGTAAATTCACATTAGCATTAGAGATATATGAAAGTGGATCATGAGAAGGAGTTATGGTGTTCATTAAATATTTAGCCACATTTACAAAGTAATTGTTTAGGTTCTCAGGTGAATTAGCGATTGTGCTAAACGAAGAAGTCTTATTCCTTAAGTCATTCACAATAGACCATGATTCTTTAGCAACGTTACCGGATTTAGCCAGCCTCTCATTATAATAAATGTCCTTGGCAGCTTTTATAGTATTATGATAGACTTTTCTGTAAAGTTTCACGTAATCATGGAAGAAGAGGCTGTCCGAGTATTTTTTATACGTAAACCTTTAGTTGATCAGGGTTTATGCTGTTTAATTTTGGCCTGAGGAGAAAGGATTTGAACGACAGAGTAGATAAAGTTTTCATAAATCTAGAAAATTCGGTATCGACATCATCAGAAAGGACTACCCAGTCAGTTGTTAGACATAGGTGCTTGAAATTTAGAAAATTTTTTCCGAAAAAATACGGCATAATTTGCGTGAAGCAATTTTGCATTTGGGTTTTACCGAAAATTCTGCTAATACTGCCTCATGATCAGAGAAACCCGAGTTAAAGACAGCACAGTCAACGAATTATAGATCAAAAGATGACACGACATAGTATATAGTGCTAGAACTAGTTTAAATTATTCTAGTTGGTGAGTTAATATGCATGATTATACCAAAAGAGTCGAAAATGGACCGAAGAGATTCTTGAGCAGCACACACACTGGAAAAGTCAATATTAAGTCCCCACAAAAAATTAATTTTTTTTAAAGGCAGGGACTCAATCAAACTCAGTAATCTTTGACAGAATATATGTATGTCAGAGTCAGATGGAAAAATCAAATACCTTCTCAGACAATAAATTATCGAACTTAGTTACAGCCGAAAAGTCGTTGTTAGTAGACATTTTCATAGTACCTCCATGAGAAAAATAAATTCTATTGAATCTAGTTACTGTGGTAACTAGTAAATTTTTCATGGGGTGCTTGATCCTCTGTTCGCGTCAATCTACCTAAAAACTCCCCCATCTAATCGGAGAGCCAGTAGAAAAATAATTGCTATGACCTTCCCTAACCTTCTGAAGGTGTTGAAGTCTGTCCGATGAAAAGAAAGACCTGAAGGCAGAGAGATCCGTTTCAACCTCAGCCAAACCAATACCGTAGGCATTTATTTATTCCATACATATATATGGCACCTCGGTGTTGTTATTGGTCAAACCATTCCAAATTTGAACTTCTATCCAATCAATTGGGGGGTGCGATAATCGTGCACGGAATGTAATTCGGTGCCATAGTCAGGTACGGAATGTAATAAATACTTTTGCAGTATAAGTATTTTCCAAAGGCTTCAAAGAGTATGGTAGAAGTTCGGAAAGGATGAGAGGTGTCTTTTAAAGACAAGCATCTTCAAACAGCGGTTTTTAGTTAGTACTGTTAACTTCACGCATGGCCCTTCACTCGCTTCGCTCGCTCCGGGGTGTAATCAAACAAAACTAACCAAAACTAAGCTAAACTAACCAAAATTAACCCAAACTAACCAAAACTAACCCAACCTACCCTAAGTTTAAAAAAGAAACAAACATAACCTTAAAAAAAAATAAAAAACGCTTGCCACTGACGGGAATCGAACTCGGAGGCAAACCAAAGCATCGCATCAGAAGCATAGCATCTAACTACTGCCGCCACCAGGCTTGCCAAAAATGATCCACTGAACCGCAAAGACATGCTGCTCAATAAACTGTTATTACATTCCGTAAGTGCATATGGCACCGATTTACATTCCGTACACGCATATAGCACTCGAAGTTTGATTGGTTGAAATTTCAAATCCAACCAATGGGATAGTGCTAGGTGCCGTATACATGTACGGAACGTATAAATGCATACCGTAGGCGTCGTGGAAGCGATAATACAACTTACGCAAGGAGTCCACGCCATTAGGAAGTCCCTCCTGAAGAATGAGGAGCAATGGGTTCGACGATTAGCTCTTGCAAGTTTTTTTTTATTTATTTGTTGATAATGCAAAACGTAAACACCATTGACGGGCTGGACTAGTGTAACACACGTGCTTATCTAGATAAACAAGCGGCATTATTTAACTGTGGTTTTGTGATGCGGAGGCAATCTAAATACGCCACCCATTAGGATGAATCTTATATCGACATAATGTAACGAAATACCCATATCGCTCTATCCGTAATATATCTAAACTAATAAATTTAATGAGTTTAGAATAGGCATAAGATAAAATTAGAAATAAAACAACTAATTTAATATACTGAAAGCTTTATGTCTAGATGTTGAAATAATTCTGATACATTGGATAAATAGTTCATATTTCACATTGATTAAGTTTTAAAAACCCATTTGGCCCTTCCGTTTCACAAAATTCATTTTAATGCTTTTTATTTAACAGAAAATAGTAAAAACCACTCAACCATTTT
>MU182413.1:258396-362489 GCA_016904865.1 Pissodes strobi | reverse complement strand
TTTTTGTGTCTGTGACTCTATACTGGTCCAGGCCTCCTCTTCTATGCTCATGTGCAGCGGAGGGAGGTCCAGTAGGGTTTTCAGAGCTGTTGTGAGGCACGTTTTCATAGCCCCTGCTATAGCCAGACAGGTGAGCCTTTGTATTCTTATTAGCTTTCGCTGTGTTGTTATTTCCTTTGTTTTTACCCACCACACTATGCAGGCCTAGGTTATAATAGGCTTAACAACAGTGTTATTATGGCTCCATGTTCTACCAAAGAGTCGTCGACACGCCCAAAGCGCTGCCGTTGCTTTTTTGATAGTTCTTTCTAGGTGTGTGTTCCAGGTTAGTTTCCAGTCAAGAACGATGCCAAGATACTTAACCTCTTTTGAAAGCTCTACCGTTGTCCCTCCCAAAGTGGGTGCTTTAAGGTTCAGCTTAAGTAGGCATAAGCTTCAGTGAGTCTTACCGGTAGATGGCCAACAACCGAGAGGCCATGAGCAACGACCGTTTCCTTCCACCTAGGCGATTGCTTCATTCTATATATTCTGTATCCCAATGTAACCCTAGTTATACAACAATGAGCGTAGGTCAAACCACTTTTCCTTTCAAAACACTAATTGAGATTTCAAATTTTAGGGAGCATTTTTATATTTATTCAGTGGTTGACCCCCAATATGTTCAAGTAATTTCTGTTATGATATGTTAAGAGTTAGCCAGACAATAAGTTATGATATAAAAAGAATAAAACTAATTAGCACTATTAACACTTATCCCGGTGTTGCTTAATTTTAATGTGACCCTTCCCTAAGCATAAATTCGATCTGGTAAGATGGTGACATAAATTCTGCATTCCAGTTCCGAGTTGGTCAACACTGATTAACCATTTAAGCAGCGTAACGAGTTACCCAGCTTGAAGATTTTATCTGACCTTTTCAGAGTTCCCATATTTTTGGGCAGCGCAGCGTAACGAGTTATTGCGCGTGAAGAATCTATTCTGACTACCTTTTCAGAGTCCCGATATTTTTAGGCAGCGTAACATGCTAAGGCGCCTGAAGAATCTTTTTTGACTATTTCTCAAAGATTTTTGGTTTTTTATACCATCTTTTTCTTGTGCTCCTCCAAAATCTCGAATCAGCACGTGCCCAGCAATTAAAATGTATTTACTAAGAACGCTTAAAATTCCTAAGTCGCCGAAAATTCTAATGTGGCAATTAGTATTTTAACATGTTTTGTAAATTCCAGCCTCGGTTTTAGTACCTCCGCGTGTTCCAAACTAGGATATTTAAAATTGGTTTTTCCAATTAACATGATTCTGGCATTCTAATCCCGGGTCTTTGCTCGCTGAAGATTTTTAATAGGAAAGCCCTCTGGCCATGGTTTCTTTTTAGAGAGAGTAATAGGGGGACCTGTTTTTGAAGCATGCAACTAGTGAGTGATAGTCCTTGTAGTTAGTTCATCTAATTACGCGTTATAATGCAGTCGAAAAAAATAAAAGTCAGCTGCGCTGCCGAGCCTGATTTCACTTCTGGTGAAGCTAAACTTAATGCCGTTTTGTTTGGATTAAATTCAAATAGTAAGGTATTTTATTTTAGTAAGGCATATCAGAGGAAAATTTTCTCGTTTCTCTCGAAAACTGTTGGCTCTACGAAGAAAGCTATATTCACAAAAAATGTTCCGCATGAAATTATGCAAAAAAGGTTGTACTATCTAGGTTGCTCAGAGAAAAGGTTTTTGAGAAATCAGCTACTAAATTTCGGGGTGCGTTAACAAAGATTAACGAACACGGTATAATCACGTATTTTAGGTATTGTTCCTCTGTGACTTCATTAAGCTTATGAATAGTGAAAAAGGGGTTTATATAAAAGTTTTCAGGATTATACAAGAGCACTCGTTTCCACACCACCACTGAAGTAGAGTTATTGACGCGTTTTTGTTTCAGTGGTTTCTTCTGGAGACCTAACCCACTAAGTGAACATATATTTATAAAAGGACCTCTGTAGTATCTACAGCATCTGTGAGATCTGTATTGCTACTACTTTGGCCACGGCAATTTCTTCACATAGTTATAGAACCTATGCCTGATTTAGTACAGCGGCATCCCTGTCTACAACCTTGTTTGAAACTTCAGGTTATTAATTTTAAAATTAAAGGTGGGACGGGTGGAGCAGTGGTGAAGACAAGTGACAGTGCATCAAATTTTTCTTCCACCCCCATAGCTCAGGTTGCAAATGTTGTCCACGAAATATTTGCACTTAAAGGTAACTACGACGGGAAAGAACCACGGCACTGCCCACTTGGGCAACAAATTTATTAAAATAAGAATATCTTTGCTCACTTAGACTACCCTCTAATAATTTTGCTTCAAATTGATGCACTCCGATATAAATCGTCCCCAGCTTATTCAATTTAGTTTGAAGTTGATTAAGCGTTGAAAATCTGAATTACACTAGCAGGACCCTTTTTCCGGTTAAATAGATGTACAAATATATAATAGTTGGGTTAGTTTGGGTTCAATATCAATATTTATGCAAGATTCCCTGTAATATTTATTTGTCTTCCAATATTGCTTAGTTCTAGCGGTACTGATTATTAGAACCCTTTTCACCCGATGCAGTTTCTTTTGTGTAGCTCCTCCACTGCGCGGGAGCGAGAAGAGCTTGTTTGTCCATTGTTGTATTTGCCATACTAATATACACAACCATATTGGGATCTGTTGAAAGACCTTCCTGAAATAATTATTAAGGAGGGTTGTTTTATATGTTTAAAGTAATATGAAGCGTATATTGGACATAATATATATTCAAAGGGATCCGGGAGTTCCGGCTCGTCGTACTGGATCTTTCTCCTAATGTGCTGGCAGCAATGTCAATAACTAGAACAAGAACAAGAATTACCTGGCAATTAATTGCCTCAAAACTCTTTCTTATGCTTAGGCCTATTAGGTATGCATGCTCTCATACAAAATTCACAAAATATATTTGCAGCATTATTCTGCTTTGGCAACAGCTCTCTAATACACCTATGCTTTTTTTTTGGATCCGTTTGGAAGCCACATTCCTTAGAATGTTTATAAAAATCACGTTTTGCCAATTTAGTAACTAAATAAATATGGACGAAAAGGAGATCGTTGAGACTCTTTTCGTAATTTTGGGATTATTTTTTATATTCTTTATTTTCTGTATGTTTTGTATATGTATATGTGACAGAAATCGAGAAATAGTTCGAAAATGTTTCCATTGGGTGACATGTGGAGTTTGTGCTGTTTCTAGACGTATATATCCTCAGCGACAATAATGGCAAATTGTTTGTCAAAATTGTGCCAAGGCGTTATAGACTGGATTCGTGATCTATTTTCAGTTAAGGTATGTTTTTGACGATTTTCTTACTAAGTCATGCCCCTGGAATATTTTACATATCATTGCATTCAGATAAATTTAATGGCAGCTGTCAACTTTAATTCAAGTCCATATCAATCAGTGTAAACTGATATCGTCAAAGATTACTGTCATAAGCGTCAGTTCTTATGTTAGTTTTATCAACTTTATAGGGTGTCTCATTTTTATCGAATTTGCAAGGTATCTGTTTCCTTTATTTTGAAGGAAGTTCAAATACTGTGAGGCTCAATATTCAGCTTATATTATTTAAAGCAAGCGATCATACCATTGCTACGATTTTTCAAGAATTTACATCTGGGAAAGTAGGGGAAATCCCAAGGGAATATAACCTATTTTGTCGCAACTTGGTAAAACCTAATAACTCAATTTAATAAAGGTTTTCAGATTTTTTTTTATAATTCTGCATGTCCTTTATCAGATATTGAATAAAATTAACTAAAGATGCATATTATATTTTTTGATATGCAAATTCCAGGGAAATCACATTTATTGACGTGAGACAGTCAGAAAAGGCAAGAAACTGACTTATTATGTTTAACCATCCGTACCATTAATTATCAATCAATGAAAAACAAATTGAAAAACGCGTATATTCACTTACTAGTTTTTAAAAAAGGGTTTGTAAACAAAACGTACATTCAGATAGCAAGTCTGTTTAATATTGAGTATTTAACAAAAATGCATTTTGTAAATATGTATAAAGTTGTAGGATGATTTTTGGAATTAATTTAAGCGCGTAAATAAAAATAATATTTTTCGTTGGACAATGCAATCGGATTGAGTTATGTCGCATATTTGAAAAGTTGAATATTGTTAAATTTATTTTTCCGATACTAATAATAAATCTCCGGAGATGCCATTTGATGGTAAAAATTATCAAACCAATTTTTTCTTTCGCCCTGAAAAGAAGACAGAAGAGTATTTAAAATTATCTCATTTTTTGAAGTTTTTCTTCCAAGGGGTTCTAAGAAAGTTTGTTCGGAAAATTTTACGTCTAGTTTTTGTTTTGTTTGTGAATTAATATATGACAGGAAATTTTCACCACTCTCCTCCCAGGTAGTTCATTCCATGATCCCAAAGATAATATTTATTGTATCTCCTTGGTTTTTTGAAAATTTAAAACAAAGCAAGAATTTTGTTCTTCTAAAGCTGGCAAAAATTCGATATCCTGCTGGGCGATAAATATCTAGAAACACTTGATGCATATTTGTCTTATTATTGTTCGTATAATCAGGGGTTTCTTTACGTTGTGTTTCTCTACTTTTTCTAATTTTCTTATCTCTTTTTGCAGGATATTTTTCTTTACAATTAAAATTTATTTTCCTCTTATTATTCGTATTATCAGGGGCTTCTTTATGTTTTGTTTCTCTAGTTTTCCTAATTCACATCTCTTTTTGCAGATTATTTTTCTTAAGAATTATAATTAATTTTTTTTCTAATGAGCTCGAAAACCAAACAAGTATTGCGGGAAAGGCAATTGTATCTATTTTTCAAAGTAAATAAATTAATATATGCCAGGACATTGTCACCACTCTCCTTCCACGTAGTTTATTCCATGAACCAAAAGATAATAATTATATCTGCTTAGATTTTTGAAAAGCTTTGACTTGAATATATGAATAGTAAATTCATGAAAAACAAAGTAAAATTAAATATATGTAATGTAAAAAGTAAGATTAAGAGTTTGGTTCTTCTAAAGCTAGAAACATTACGAAGGCAGCATTAGATGTCCTGTTGGGCGGTAAATCGCCAGACACACTCCATGCATATTTGTTTTGTTATTGTTTGTATTATCTGCTGCTTTTTTGTATTTTGTTCCTCTAGGTTTTCTAATTTTCTTATATTTTTGCAGAACATTTTTTTTTAGAATCATAATTTTTTTTTCTAATATGCTCGAAAACCAAACGAAAAGCCACTGCATCTAATTTTCAAGGTGGATACATTAGTATATGACAGAAAATGTTCACCACACTCCTCCCAGATAGTTCATGCCATGAACCCAAATATAATAATTGTATCTTCTTGGATTTTTGAAAAATTTTAATTGGAATATATTAATAATAAATTCATGAAGAACAAAGCAATAAATACATAAGGCAAAAAGTAAGATTAATAGTTTGGTTCTTCTAAAGCTGGAAAAAATTGAAAGGCAGCATTAGATGTCCTGCTGGGCGGTAAATCGCCAGACACACTTCATTCATGTTTGTTTTGTTATTGTTTGTATTATCTGGGGCTTTTTCGTATTGAGTTTCTCTAGTTTCTCTAATTTTCTTATATCTTTCTATTATTTATTTCTTCTAATAGCTCGAACAACCAAACGATTATAGCAGGAAAAGCCACTGTATCTATTTTTCAAAGTAAATGAATTAATATATGAAAGCAATTATCACCACTCCCCTCCCAGGTAGTTCTTTCCATGAACCCAAAAATAATAATTGTATCTCCTTGGATTTTTGAAAATTTTTGACTTGAATATGTGAATAATAAATTCATGAACAAGAAAGTAAAAAATATATAATGCAAACAGTAAGAGTTTGGTTCTTCTAAAGCTAGCAAAAATTCGAAGGCGGCATTAGATGTCACTTGCTTCAAATTTGTTTTGTTATTGCTCATATTATCAAGGACTTCTTTGTGTTTTGCTCCTCTTGTTTTTATAATTTTCTTATCTCCTTTTGCAGGATAATTTTCTTTAGAATTATATTTATTTTTCGCTTAATGAGCTCGAAAACCAAACGGTTGTAACAGAAAAGGCAACTGTATCTGTTTTTCAGAGTAAATAAATAGATATTGGCAGGAAATTTTCATCACTCCCCTCCCAGGTAGTTTGGGTTTGGGCAGCATTAGATGTCTTGCCGGGTAGATACACTCCATGCATATTTGTTTTGTTATTGTTCATATTATGTGTTTTGTTTTTCTGACTTTTCTGAGTTTTTTACATTTTGTTGCACGATATTTTCCTTTAAATTTGTATATATTTTTCTTCTAATGAGTTTGAAAACCAAACAATTATAGCAGGAAAGGCAACTGTATCTATTTTTCAAAGTGAATAAATTAATACATGATAGAAAATTCTCATCACCCCCCTCCCAGGTAGTTCATTCCACGAACCCAAATATAATAATTCTATCTACTTGGATTTTTGAAAATATGTGACTTGAATATATGAATAATAAATTCATGAACAACAAAGTATAATAGAAAAAGTAAAATTAAAAATTAGGTGTTCTAAAGCTGGCAAAAATGCGAAGGCAGCATTAGATGTCCTGCTGGGCTTTCCCCAACACTTCGTTTTCCATCTTGCGATTTCGGAACAATTATATCTTAAAAGAAAGAAGTAAGATAGTTGTAGATGGAACAAGTTCCCTAAAAATAGATGGCGCGATAGCCTGAGATTGAGGAGGGCAATGATCATACCCACAAAGGGGCCATGGGAATGTGAAGAAGTAAGTTAGCCGAAGAGAGTGTTCATATTCCACACCGATGGCTCACAACTGGTAAGACAATAGTCCTCTGGAGTGGGAGATTTATTGGAAACTAGGGGCACTTGGGACAGCACGAAACAGTGTTCAATGCAGGGGTGTGCGCTATCTTGATGGTGGCAACAATGGACGAGATTCTGCAAGGAAATGAAGAGGTAGAAGTAAATTGCACTGATAGTGAAGCTGCATTCAGAGCGGTCAGTGTACCCAGGACTAACTCTAAATTGACCGTAGAGTACCGAGATGCCTTAGAGCGGCTGACTCAGAGCAAGAGATTGAAGCTGGCATTGATGCCGAAATCAGCGTGGTGGTGGAGAACGGGGTGGCAGATAACTTCACAGCCCTGTGCATGGACTTGTAGAGACTGATCATCAGGCTCTTTTAAGTGGATGGAGGGGGTAGAACTTTATCGTCAGGCATGATAAAACCGAAATGGAATGCCTTCTTATGGATGAGTCATTACAGGGCACTGATATCGAAGAAGCCGAATACTCCTAATGGTCTTTGAGGAGAGCGCTACCTGCAGGGAGCACGAGGAGAAGGAGGATGAAACCCACTCCATTACCAGGTCGACGATATTGTAGGACCCAGGGCCGGCGCCCTAAACTAACGGTGCTCCCCCTTCATGTTTATTTTTTGATAGTTTACTTTTACCCCACTAATAAAAATCGTCTCTTAATAAAATGAAAACAAATTTATTGAAAACAAAATTGTTACTTTATTTTTCGACATTTCATCGGCGCAAATTCATTAATTATGTGACAAAAGTCTAATGTTTGGGCCAGTTCCGATTCAATGGCTGTCACCTTTTTTCTTTTGTTGACTTAAGGTGCTTCTCATATGGCTTTTCACTCTATTTAGTGTTTTTTACGCTGTTGTCGCTGTTGCTTCCGTGGAGTTTTTTTCGAAGATTTATGATTTTTTTTAATTTAAAGTAATTGTTCAAAATCATAGATTTTCGAGTCTTTTTCATTTAATTTCTGATGTGACCAGGAACTATAATTTATTTTTCTTTTAATGGGCTCGAAAACCAAACGATTATAGCAGGATAGGCAACTGTATCTATTTTTCAAAGTGAATAATTAATATATGACAGGAAATTTTCACCACTCTCCTCCCAGGTAGTTAATTCCATGATCCCAAAGATAATAATTATTGTATCTCCTTGGATTTTTGAAAAACTTGAACATATGAATAATAAACTCATGAAAAACATAGCAAGAATTTTGTTCTTCTAAAGCTGGCAAAAATTCGATGTCCTGCTGGGCGATAAATCTCTAGAAACACTTGATGCATATTTGTCTTATTATTGTTCGTATTATCAGGGGGTTTCTTTACGTTTTGTTTCTCTACTTTTTCTAATTTTCTTAACTCTTGTTGCAGGATATTTTTCTTTACCATTAAAATTTATTTTCCTGTTATTATTCGTAGTATCAGGGGCTTCTTTATGTTTTGTTTCTCTAGTTTTCCTAATTCACATCTCTTTTTGCAGAATATTTTTCTTAAGAATTATAATTAATTTTTTTTCTAATGAGCTCCAAAACCAAATGAGTATAGCAGGAAAGGCAATTGTATCTATTTTTCAAAGTAAATAAATTAATATATGCCAGGACATTGTCACCACTCTCCTTCCACGTAGTTTATTCCATGAACCCAAAGATAATAATTATATCTGCTTAGATTTTTGAAAAGCTTTGACTTGAATATATGAATAAGAAATTCATGAAAAACTAAGTAAAATTAAATATATGTAATATAAAAAGTAAGATTAAGAGTTTGGTTCTTCTAAAGCTGGAAACATTTCGAAGGCAGCATTAGATATCCTGTTGGGCGGTAAATCGCCAGACACACTCCATGCATATTTGTTTTGTTATTGTTTGTATTATCTGCGGCTTTTTTTGCATTTTGTTCCTCTAATTTTTCTAATTTTCTTATATTTTTTGCAGAACATTTTTCTTTAGAATCATAATTTATTTTTTTTCTAATATGCTCGAAAACCAAACGAAAGGCCACTGCATCTATTTTTCAAGGTGGATACATTAGTATATGACAGGAAATGTTCACCACACTCCTCCCAGATAGTTCATTCCATGAACCCAAATATAATAATTGTATCTTCTTGGATTTTTGAAAAATTTTAATTGGAATATATTAATAATAAATTCATGAAAAACAAAGCAATAAATACATAATGCAAAAAGTAAGATTAAGAGTTTGGTTCATTTAAAGCTGGAAAAAATTGGAAGGCAGCATTAGATGTCCTGCTGGGCGGTAAATCGCCAGACACACTTCATTCATGTTTGTTTTGTTATTGTTTGTATAATCTGGGGCTTTTTTGTATTGAGTTTCTCTAGTTTCTCTAATTTTCTTATATCTTTTTGCAGAATATTTTTCTTTAGAATTATAATTTATTTTTCTTCTAATGAGCTCGAAAACCAAACGATTATAGCAGGAAAAGCCACTGTATCTATTTTTCAAAGTAAATGAATTAATATATGACAAGCAATTTCACCACTCCCCTCCCAGGTAATTCTTTCCATGAACCCAAAAATAATAATTGTATCTCCTTGGATTTTTGAAAATTTTTGACTTGAATATGTGAATAATAAATTCATGAACAAGAAAGTAAAAAATATATAATGCAAACAGTGTGAGTTTGGTTCTTCTAAAGCTAGCAAAAATTCGAAGGCGACATTAGATGTCCTGCGATAAATTACCCGTTACACTTGCTGCATATTTGTTTTGTTATTGTTCATATTATCAAGGACTTCTTTGTGTTTTGCTCCTCTTGTTTTTCTAATTTTCTTATCTCCTTTTGCAGGATAATTTTCTTTAGAATTAGATTTATTTTTCGCTTAATGAGCTCGAAAACCAAACGGTTGTAACAGAAAAGGCAACTGTATCTGTTTTTCAGAGTAAATAAATTGATATTGGCAGGAAATTTTCATCACTCCCCTCCCAGGTAGGTTGGGTTTGGGCAGCATTAGATGTCTTGCCGGGTAGATACACTTCATGCATATTTGTTTTGTTATTGTTCATATTATGTGTTTTGTTTTTCTGACTTTTCTGAGTTTTTTACATTTTATTGCAGGATATTTTCCTTTGAAATTGTATATATTTTTCTTCTAATGAGTTCGAAAACCAAACGACTATAGCAGGAAAGGCAACTGTATCTATTTTTCAAAGTGAATAAATTAATACATGATAGGACATTCTCATCACCCCCCTCCCAGGTAGTTCATTCCACGAACCCAAATATAATAATTCTATCTTCTTAGATTTTTGAAAATTTGTGACTTGAATATATGAATAATAAATTCATGAACAACAAAGTATAATAGAAAAAGTTAAATTAAGAATTTGGTTCTTCTAAGGCTGGCAAAAATTCGATGTCCTGCTGGGCAATAAATCTCTAGAAACACTTGATGCATATTTGTCTTATTATTGTTCGTATTATCAGGGGGTTCTTTACGCTTTGTTTCTCTAGTTTTTTCTAATTTTCTTATCTCCTGTTGCAGTATATTTTTCTTTACAATTAAAATTTATTTTCCTGTTATTATTCATATTATCAGGGGCTTCTTTATGTTTTGTTTCTCTAGTTTTCCTAATTCACATCTCTTTTTGCAGAATATTTTTCCTAAGAATTATAATTAATTTTCTTTCTAATGAGCTCGAAAACCAAGCGAGTATAGCAGGAAAGGCAATTGTATTTATTTTTCAATGCGAAGGCAGCATTGATGTCCTGCTGGGCTTTCCACTACACTTCGTTTCTCATCTTGCGATTTCGGAACAATTATATCTTAAAAGAAAGAAGTAAGATAGTTGTAGATGGAACAAGTTCCCTAAAACAGATGGCGCGATAGCCTGAGATTGAGGAGGGCAATGATCATACCCACAAAGGGGCCATGGAAATGTGAAGAAGTAAGTTTACCGAAGAGAGTGTTCATATTCTACACCGATGGCTCACGACTGGCAAGACAATAGTCCTCTGGAGTGGGAGATTTATTGGAAACTAGGGACACTTGGGACAGCACGAAACAGTGTTCAATGCAGGGGTGTGCGCTATCTTGATGGTGGCAACAATGGACGAGATTCTACAAGGAAATGAAGAGGAAGAAGTAAATTGCACTGATAGTCAAGCGGCAGTCAGAATGGTCAGTGTACCCAGGACTAACTCTAAATTGACCGAAGAGTACCGGGATGCCTTAGAGCGGCTGACACAGAGCAAGAGATTGAAGCTGGCATTGATGCCGAAATCAGCGTGGTGGTGGGGAACGGGGTGGCAGATAACATGACAGCCCTGTGCATGGACTTGTAGAGACTGATCATCAGGCTCTCTTAAGTGGATGGAGACATTCTAGGGAGTAGAACTTTATCGTCAGGCATGATAAAACCAAAATGGAATGGCTTCTTATAAAGGTTTAGTGTCGAAAATATCTTACTTCCCCCTAAATAGGTCAATATATCGTCCATACTTGGGTAGGCCAGTTGCTTTTTTTCGTCACTGTATTTAATTTCCTGTAATCTACACAAAATCTTGTTTTTCCGTCTTTCTTTTTAACTAATACTGTGGGTGATGACCAGGGAGAATGACAGGCTGAGATAATATTACAGTTTTCCATTTCTTCTATTTGTTCGGCTATTATTTGTCTTTCGTTTTGGCTGACCCTGTATGGTTGACTACTGATTGGTGTATTTTCCAAGAGCTCTATTTTGTGTTTTACTATGTCTGTACGGCCCATATGTTTGATGGCTTCTTATGGATGAGTCATTACAGGGCACTGATATCGAAGAAGCCGAATACTCCTAATGGGCTTTCAGGAGAGCGCTACCTGCAGTGAGCACGAGGAGAAGGTGGATGAAGCCCTCTCCATTACCACGTCGACGATATTGTAGGACCCAGGGCCGGCGCTCTAAACTAACGGTCCTCGATAGTTTACTTTTACTCCACTAATAAAAATCGTCTCAATAAAATGAAAACAAATTTATTGAAAACAAAATTATTACTTTATTTTTCGACATTTCATTGAAGCGAATTCATTAACTATGTGACAAAAGTCTAATGTTTGGACCAGCTCCGATTCAATGGCTATCACCTTTTTTCTTTTGTTGACTTAAGGTGCTTCTCATATGGCTTTTCACTCTATTTAGTGTTTTTTACGCTGTTGTCGCTGTTGCTTCCGTGGGGATTTTTTCGAAGATTTATGAAAACACTTCTTTTGTGATATCGTCCTAATGACTGCATACTACGTCATCTAATAAAATTTAAAAATATAAATTATTATCTGTATAAATTTGACAACAGTAAAATTATTCAAATCACGACTGCCTAGCTGTTTTTTGCGGGACTAGCGGAGTGCGGCGTTTTTTTGTTGGAAATTAATTTATTTTTTTTTATAAAAGCAAAGTGGGGACGCGTGCAGCAGCCGCTCTCAGTGTCGGCTTCCCTTGCGGTGATTTGATCCATTTGAAATGATATACCCATTTTTGTTTTTAAACTAGAAGCAGAGTCCAAAGATTAATAAACTGTGCTAGAAGCACTAAAGTTTTTTGGCATTCGGAATTCAGAGCGTCATCGTCACTCCGACAAAGATTTCTACACATCGACCTAACAAAAGTTATATAGTAAATTCAAAATATCATCACCTTAACAAGGTGAGAGTTTTGGACATTGGGATATTTTAGGGTATCGGGCATCGCGCTGGACTGCCGCCTGACCCGCGGCGCCCCTGGCAGGACCAAGAGACTATGTACGTCCCATGGAGAGGGATCCAAACCTTCATCAGCTACCACTACTACTACTTGGTTATTTTGGATTCAATTTCAAATGTTGTCAGCATTACCAAATGGCAAGTCGCTCTTTTCGCAAGAGTATTGTCAGTTGTGTTATTGACCTATTGCAGACTACGAAATGGCGTTATCTACATCCAAGGCCTCATTGCGGGCAACAAACAATGCGTAAATATAAAATTCGTGCTACAGTTTTTAAGTTATGATTGGTTTTTGTGTTAAATTATTTATTGAGGAAATAGGTCTCAGGCAGCTTGAAGCATGATCCGATGATAAATATCTATTATACAAACTAATTTTTAAATTATGACGAATATGCCATTCTGTAAAAAATTGGCAAAGTTCTCCCTCATGAAATAACAGCACAGGCCAGCACAACTATTTTGAGAACTAGCACACCCCTACGGATGAATATATAGGGGATGGGGTGAATTTTTGCTGGCCGCCCCTTAGCTCATATTTTTCCGTCAAATTGCTAGCACAGCAAGCTTAGACCTAGTACAGGCTAGCACAACTATTTTAAGAGGTAGCACACCCCTACAGTTGCATATATAGGGGATGGAATCCATTTTTGCTGGCCGCCCTTCAGCTAATATTTTTCGGTCAAAACAGCAAGCTTAGACCTAGCACAACCATTTTGATTAAATGGACCGTGAGTTGCGATTTGGCATAGTTGGTAATCGAGGGGTTTCGGGGTCAAAAACACCGAATCTGACCGTGGAGCCTACCGGGCACGTTCCAGAAAAAAAGTTTTTTTCGGCCGAAATCGGTGACGTCGGTGTAGCAGTTCGGACCAGAGAGGCCTTGGAGATAATCGGCTGAAATTCGGATTGGTGGGGCTTTCCACGACTGCGAGTTCGAATCTGACCTAAGCGGGAACCTACCACAAATTGGTTCCGCGGTAGGAGAAGGACGAGGTCGGAAAATTATACTCCTGAAACGAGACCCAAAAGTTATTTGATCCGTTAACCTGTCCCCCCTCCCACCGCTTTGATTTTTTTCTTCAAAACGCTAGCACAGGGCCTTGAGATCTAGCACAACCTAGCACAACCTAGCACAATTTGTTTTAGAGCTAGCACACTCATAGTAATAAGGATATCCTCTAATTTATGCGGTGAGGGGGGCTAGGTTAACGCTAGCCGCCCCCCCCCCCCCCCGCACATTTTTTAATTGTAGTACTGGCCAGCACAGCTTCTTTGGAGCTAGCACAGTCTAGCACAACTAGAAAAAATGCTAGCAGAACTACATTTTTGAAAATAATAGACCACAAATGCGGGGAGGGGGGCCAAGTTAACGTTTGGGTTCTTTTGAGTGTTGGTAAAGATAATTGTTATAGGAGTGTGCTTACGCCTATTATTTTCAAAAATTTAATTGTGCTAGGATTTTTTCTAGTTGTGCTACACTGTGCTAGCTCCAAAGACGCTGTGCTAGCCAGTATTGCAACTAAAAAGGTGGGGGGGGGGCGCTAGCGTTAACCTAGCCACCCCTCTCTCTTCCCGAATAAATAAGAGGACATCCTTATTACTATGCGTGTGCTAGCGCGGTTTTTAACCGGTAAGTTCCGGTAGTAAATATACGAATATCGGCAAAACGGACAAAACCGTATTTTTATATCGACATCGACCTTACCTTTATTTTGACCAGTAGGAGCAGAAACCTACTGGAACCTACCGGGTTTTTTCCATTATTTTCTTCCGACTTCAAATTTTGATTTTAGATACAGGACACAAAGACAAACAAAAAGTTCTTTACGAAAAAAAAAAATATTCTTAGCTTTTGAGATAGCAGCCCCCAAGCGAGCAAAATCATAGCTCGGAAGCTACGAGGGATACCACAAAAATACTTACTACCAAAAATATGCATTTTGATGCCGTTTAACCTATACTTGAGTCGTCGTAATTAAAAAAAAAAGTATGCCCTTATTCTTCAAAAAACGTCGTTTTTCGAACTTTCTTGCGAATATCTCAAAAATTATGAAATTTTTGGAGAAAATGTCGATGATACACCTCCTAATTTGGAATAAAAAGTTATTGGATGCAATTTTTCGTCCGACGCTAAATAGCGGAGAAATAAAAAAAAAATATATTTTTTTACCACTTTGTATATGCCTTTGAAATTTTTATTTTTACGATGGTATGATGTTAATGTATCCATCTTGAAATGTACTAGTTTTCAAAATAATGGTGTTGGCCTGTGCTAGATTTAAGCTTGCTGTGCTAGCAATTAGATGGAAAAATATTAGCTGAGGGGCGGCCAGCAAAAATTCACCCCATCCCCTATATATTCATTTGTAGGGGTGTGCTAGCTCTCAAAATGATTGTGTTAGCCTGTGCTAGGTCTAAGCTTGCTGTGCATAACAATTATCTTTACCAACCCTCAAAAGAAACCAAACGTTAACTTAGCCCTCTCCGCATTTGTGGTCTATTATTTTCAAAAATGTAGTTGTGCTAGCATTTTTTCTAGTTGTGCTAGACTGTGCTAGCTCCAAAGAAGCTGTGCTGGCCAGTATTGCAATTAAAAAAGATGCGGGAGGGCTAGCGTTAACCTAACCCCCCCTCCCCTCCCCCCTCGCATAAATTAGAGGATATCCTTATTACTATGAGTGTGCTAGCTCTAAAACAAATTGTGCTAGGTTGTGCTAGATCTCAAGGTCCTGTGCTAGCGTTTTGAAGAAAAAAATGAATGCGAGGCAGGTTAACGGACCTCTGTCAGAGCCGCAACAACATATTTAACTTTTATTCCATTTCTGTTTATATGTATCTTTTATAATGATTAGGGCTTTGCGAGCTAACCAGATAAGAATTCTCCGTATCAAGTTTGTTAATCAAAACAAATCGAAGAAGTGTATTATTTTAAGCTGTGATATTATTACGGATCAATTTTTCAGCTTATTAGTGCTCTAAGAACGTTTAAAGATTTCGGTCGGTGAACGGATATTACCGTGCCGCGAAATATTGTTTATTTCATTCTGATTTTATTCGGTTAAGAGATAGTAGTTTTAGGACATTATTTTATGGCGTATAAATAACCGATTATATTAAAACTACTAGCTTTATTCTTCGTTAATAGAAGTATTTTAAAGTTTTCGGGCTTTTATTTTCGAAAACGAACCGTGTATTGATGTGCGACCGGTAGTTGACATCGGTGCACCCGGCAATATCTATGAATAGTCCAAGTATTATATAATAAACTATCTTTGGAAATTGAAATGTGTGTAACACACACACCGTGTTATAGCTACTCGTACACAATTTCACAAAACTGAAGGCATTCTCTTAATCAGTCGACAAACGTACACGAGGGAAACATGATGCGCTCATACGCAGTCGCCACGTCCCATATTTGATGCGGACATAACCTCGTGGCCCTTCTGAGCCTGACAATTTTCAATATGATAAATAACGTCTGTAAAATTAAACAATGTCTACTAACACTAATAAAAGTCTATTCGGACAGCATTCGCACGTTTAACACAATGAGTCACGACGAGATATGTTTATTAATTGTTATATTAGTTACGTTAAATACCTGCACCAGGAAACTACGCAATACCCAAGATGGCCACCGTGAAAAAGTAATTGAAGTACTTGCATGTGTGTACAAAAGAGATGGCTTTAGTCGAGTAGTTCTTGCTTTGATTTGATACGTACACTCGATCAGCTGATGACGTAGAAAATATTAAATTTAATTTATCCATTGTTATTTTATTTTAAGTCCAATTACTAATGATGTGTTAGTAAATATGCAGTGATATATAGTTGTTATTATGGAACTTGCTACTGATGCACTAGATTTTGACTTTGTTCTCGATGCTCCACAGGTACAGAAGGCAGCTTATGAAGCAATTTATACACAAGATATAGCTGAGCCACTCAAACCGGGTTCCTGTTTGATTATTCGTGGAACAATACGACCGCAATGTAAAAGGTTAGTACATCATTATTCTAATTTACCGGTAGCCTGTAATATTATTTAAGTTGGGTTAAGTCAATATTTATTCACTATGGTGTTTGAAAGGGTATTGTTTGCGGAATGCCGGTTACCTTTACCTTCGTGTTTTGTTTGTATCCCTGCCTGGTCACGGTGCCAACAAAGGCCAACAAGAGGAAGAGCAGGTAGTACAGTACATTATTTTAATTTAGACTAACTTTGTATTTTCGCATACCTAACCATTGTCTTTACTGTGTAAACAATGACCAAACCAAAAATTGATTGCGCTATAAAATGACAACCTCCCATTTAAGCTTTAAGTAAATCGATATTAAAATAATAGTAATAAAGTGACCTCCACCCACAATCACCTTTGGTGAGGATCAATAAAGGGAGGGCAAGGTAAACTCTTGGTTTTACTGAGAGATGGCGCTATTTCCGAAGATTGATTTATTGCATGGGAGAGTATGGTATATTGTCTTTTACATTATCTTTAAACAATGATTATGGTTTTAAGCTCCGACAAAGTGGTTGTAAATATTTCAATTTAGTTTATTTGTCGGATTTGCATCGTATGGTATTGCAATTTTTCAGTTAATATTTGATCAAAATTTGCTTGAAACAAGTAAAATATATTTAGATGCCATTTTAATACCCTGGCTTTTAAAGAGAAGAGACTTATTAAACTTAATGATCAACAGGTTCAGTCAACTGAATTTTAAGAAGCAAAATCTTGAAGAAGATTTCGGTACCCTCAATAATTATCATTGTACATTTTTGAAATTCAATTGCGTTTATTTTTGGAATTGATACACCTAGGAAGTTCATATACCCCTCAAAAGTTTAGTCTCGATCACTAGTTTATATAGTCAAGGTGCCATAACCTTACGAATTTTAATTTCTCTTAGAGTTGGTGTCTTAAGTCACCCCGTGGGTCGGGGTGACTTGATACATGTGTTTGTTTCTCTATAAATATCATTTCACATGCTTTAACGGGTGACTTGATACACAAAAATGCAAAATTTCCAAAAAAATTGACGTTTACTTGTAATACAGTAAAGTAAAATACAGAATTTATTTAAAAATACAAATATCTTTAAAATATCAAAAAACCCTCTTCTTTGCTTTTGTGGCATAGGTAAATGGTACTTCGCTTCGAAAAGGTAAACGAAACTTGTGATCTTAACATCCGGCCACGTAAATGTATCTTTCGAAACTTTGTAAGGTTTCAAAAATGATACTTCGACCGCCTCGTTGGCATCATTGGATGAACCTGGCACACTGAAGATCTAAGCAAGAAACCATATTACTTGTCTTTGCACAGAACTAACTTGCATTTCAATAGGCAAAAATATTCTTCCTTAATGTCATGATAACTTTTCAATTCAAATTCTGAAAACATAGAGAGTTCCTCTGACTCATGTAACAGTCTGATTTGGCCAGTGTAAAAGATTTTATAGTTCATTTTATATGCTGCATTTGGCATTCAAAGAATTATTGAGTATTGACGTCTTCGGATAATTAATTCTAAATTTATTGATTCGGTTTGTTGTCAATAAGCTTAAGGTTGCCGCATTTATTAATGTAAATTAACTTTATTCTACATATATAACACTGTTGTGGCCTTGAGTAGCTGTTTTGGTCATCCCTTTATCTTATGTTGCCCTCAGGCACTTTGGGACTATATCTACTCTAGTTGATAAGCGAGCCACAGAGCTCTTAGGTTTGATCAAACCACTAAAATAAGATATTATGTTATTAGTATAACTTTGCTTAATTTATATTACATTACCTTAGAACGGCCAGCAAACCGTTCTATATTTTTAAGAATTGGGTTAATAAAGCCTACTGTAAAGCTTCATTAGATCTGTCAAATTCATATTTTACTTTTGGTTTACACATTTCATAACTTTTTGGGACCTCCGGTTGGGTTTATTTCAATCTCCGGCTAATGACATTTCATAACTTTTTGGAACCTCTGATATTTATCCTTTCACGCGGCCGGTTGTTGGCCCTGAATGGTAGTAGTGATGAGCTATTTCCCATAATTGCGGCTGTAGATTTAGATTTTTAAAGGTTTACCATTTCGTTTAGGAGTTTTTCCTAGTATTCCTTGAAATATTTAATTTTAGCTCATTAATTGTGGCTTCCGCTGTCGTTTTACAACCATAATAAACGAGAACTAAGTCGTTTATTAGCTTAGAATTATTCCTCGTATGGAATACGTGGTTCTCTAATTCCGTGGAAGTGGAAAAAGGCAAATTGACTGAAGCCGATGATCTCGTTCTTCTAGAAATACCCTTCGGTGATATAAGAAGGTTTTTGCTTTAATGCAGTCATAGTGACTCAGCTTTTAGTATTGCATTTTATACTACCCTTCTAGGGGATATTGGGTTGAGTTCCTAGTTTGTGTTTTGGCACGATCGATTTATCGGGATTCAATACTACACTAGGTAAGCTTTTTCTGGATTTAATTTTTTTCTATTGCTTGTGAAACACGTGAACGCCATGATGCTAATGGCTATTTTCCATTATTTATAGAGGCTTTCCGAGCTCAGCGTACAAGATCGAGGCCGTTGATTCTCTAGCCACCCTCTGACTCAAGCGAGGTTTATTGCTAAAGTTTTTGTGTCTAAATTAACTATTTAAATGCCTTATCTGTGTTAACCTTTTTTTACATTGACCACCATTTGCATTGCATTCCATGAGTTATTTTACCCATTCCCCTTTATCATACCTATCTGAGTCTTTATTTTAATGTGACTTTAGTTTTGATCATATGATCATATGGGGAACTTTTTTTTGGGTGATTCATACCTATTTCTTTTTTTATATTCAAGTTGTCTGTACCTTAGTATTTCTTTTATTTGCTGATGGTAATTGAAAATCCATTGATAATTTTTGGGGGGATTTGTTTTATAAAGAAAATATATTTATACAAGGGTGGCTGTAGTTTTTTTCATTGAAATAAGGTGCTTCGTCTAATTCGTATTGGGTTATTACAGGGTTCTATCACCGGGCTACAAGTTTTTATCTCCGGGCTACACCACAGCCGACTTTATCCCCGGGCTACACCACAGCCCTTTTTATCACCGGACTACAAGCTTTATCACCGGGCTGTCGAGTCCTCTGCAAGTTTTACCCTCGAGGCTATCGAGTGCCATAGAAGTACTTGGGATTTGCTACAGGTGCCCGGCGCCTCCACCAGAGGTACTTCCTGCCTCCACAACTGAGCTTGACGAATCGGATCTAACGGGGTATCGTTGACTAGGTTTTATATATATGATTGATATTTTCCTGCCGATTAGTAATCGTTTTTGGTATTTAAATATAAATTTAGTCTCGTCGGCAAGCCTTAAGATAGCGTAAGTTTATTTAATCATTTATTTTTCTGGTCAATTGATAATCGTTTCTTTTAATATTTAAATATAAATCTAGTCTTGTCGGCCAAGCTTTAAGATAGATTAATTTTATTTATTCATTTATTTGTAATCGCTCTTAATCCTTTAATATAAATCAAGCATTGACAGCCAAGCTTTAAGATAGCTTTCAATAACTTTATTCTTCATTTATTTATTTGTTTATCTGGTCGATTGATATAATTATTGTGGTCTTTTATCAATTGATATTATTATCGCTACATTTATAATTGGTGCAGCTACAAGCACGCACACGTATATGTAATAAGCTTAGGTAAACCAAAGTGATCACTTCGGATTGTAGTGTTTAGAGCATTTAGGTGTAAGGCATACAGTACCAAGTTAACAACAGAATTGGTCTCCGTACAATCATCATATTGTACCACCATTACTAATTGCTTAATAATCTTTTGACATTCCTTTGCCTTTAAAGTGCAATAATTTCACTGTAAGATTGTTTCTGTTAGAGAAAAAAAATCCTCGAAGCTAATAAATTGATCCGTAAATTTAAATTGTGTTTTCTTGTTAAGTTAAGATTGAGTTTCTTTGTTTGATAAGCGTGCCTAACAACCCCGTACAACACCAGCTAAGCTTTTCCAGTTTAGTTAGTAAGAACTGGTGGCGCTCTACGACTCCACTCCCGGAGCCGGCTATTGCAAACACGACTTTCCGGTGTTAGGCTTGTTTTCAATTAAAATCTCTACTTGCTTGCTAACTTTAATGTGTTGCACTCATCTTCCAATAAATTACCCTTATCAGTATTTTCAATTGAATCGTCGTCGTTTTCATTGAGGGTTTCATTGAGGTCGAAATCGTTGGTTTCCGGAGCGGAATCGGAATCTATATTGACAACGCTTTTTTCTGCTTGCACTCTTAAATTTTTCTCTTTCTGTGGATTTTTCTTCAATAATAAAATGAGACAGGAAACTGCAGGGCTAACCCAAACTAATCCAGCTAACCCAAAGTATTCAAACTAACCATGCACGGACTACCCATTTACAGAAACAGACAATAACATTAGTGATGTTTAACTTTGCCGATTTTATGTCAGATATTCTGGGCTCAATAACACCCATGTTTGGTAAAGTTACGCGATTGTAGGTGGTATAACTCATTGTTTTGGCATGCAACCAACGGGTCGATATGCGAGCAACGTGCTCTAAAAGGATCTGGAAGTATGGGGGGATGCAACGAGTCCAACCCAATCTTTTTCTGCGACAAGGGGGTCTCAACGGGTGCAGCCTCGTAATTTGGAGATCCTATAGTCTCTACTGCTACAAATTTGTGTTTTCGGTACGTGAACGATAAATGATACCATATCAACAAACGGTACTTCAATTTTTATATTAAAAACCCAAAGTACTGGAAGAAATCATGTATGAAACTCGAATATAAAGCTGCTTTTTGTACTGGCCAGTGCCTGAGGCTTTCTATAAAATCTTCTCGCGCGTGCAATAAAGAGTCGCTTTATATACGTGTAATATAAATAACTATTTCAACACCAATATTTCAAAGGCCGCTTTTAACACTTGTTAATTAATACATTATACTCTCGAGACCTGGAGATTTGGTTCCTCAGCGTTAATGTTTATCTTGCCTCGTTGGCAAACGAGAACACATAAAAACCATGACTATCTTGGGTATTGCGAAGCCCTATACAAAACCAGCTCACCACGACATTTCAAATTTATCTAATCACGGATAATTTTAGTATAATTCGGCATTCAACATTTATATGAGCACCGTCCCGGTATTTCGCTTATAAATATTACGTTCCGCACTACTTCCTATTAAACTAAATGTCTTGGTTTATATATAATCGAGAAGGTGGTTTCACTGTTATTACATTTTAGCATTAAATCTGGATGTAAAACTTACATCAAGGAGAATATAACATCTTGTCTCGGCTTTTAGCTGAGATGGCGTAATCTCTACTTTTAATGAAATCATAAACTAAATACGTCCCATTTTCTTGCTTTTAATACTATATTTATTTTTCTAGAAAAATGCGCGCAATCTTTATCTCAGACAAGCTTACCGGGTTTAAAAATGCTGTAGTACTCTGCTTTTCTAATGGCATAAATAAATATGATTTCCAACACGAAGTAGTTCTTTTTTTAATTTTATAGCTGACGTTATAGTTCAGATTTTAATAAGGGTGCTAGAAAAATTGCTCTACATTTTCCAGCTTGAAAAGTGATATAAATGGCAAGCCCAAGTATCTAATACTAAGGCTTTCATTCCTGAAAATATCATTTTAAGTTTTAAATCAACGGATATCTATCATTATAATAGAAACATCTTTACATATGCCGACTTCAACATCCGTCACCGATAGACCTCAAGTGAATAATTTAGAAAGGTGCATACTTTGTGCATAATACGGGGATAGTTCCAATCAACGAAGAACTTTCATAAGGAAACTAATACTAAATTTAAAGACTTCCCTAAAGTGGCAGAAGAGTGTAATACCACAGAATAATAAAACAATCAGAATACGAACAGAAAGAGAGGTCCGATACCGGCTGCTATGACCTCGACGGTCTGTTCTTTGCGAAAATATGGAATTGTGCCAATACGTTCTTCCAATTTCTTCCAAAGCATCGCTCCCTCTCTTTCTGTCGGTATTCTGATTGTTTCTTATTCTGTGGTAATACTAACCAGCACACCTGGAATGAAGGAGTTCTCGTACAGTGATATAGGCATATATCAGTGGTGATGATGACACGAAAGAGTAAGAATCAAAACCTGAAACTGAAGAAGAAAAACTCTGTTCCTGAATTCTTCAGGTGAATAACTAGCACTAACTGCTCTGCAATATTTTATAATGCAGAAGAAAAAAGACCAGTCACGTCAAGTTAATGATAGCACAGACATTGCGAAAGGTTCATTTTTGATTGTTTAGATTGAAAATGAAATCCACTTTGTTGGTTAAGTTTTAGGAGTAAATAAGTATCCTGATGAATTTAAATCATGTACCTATATCTACGAAAAGGTGAGATAATGGCTAATGGCGTCGTCACATATAAATCTTTAGCAGGCTTTATAGACATTATCGTGCGTTACCATTATAGCTATATTGTCTCACAACTTGTTTAGGTGTTTGATCAATAAGTGTATGTATTTGAAAAAATGTGTTATTCACTGTGTTTGGCTTATTAATATTGGTTAAATAAGTATGTGCTTTAAGGCGTACAACTCGCAAACGGCTCAGTCAGAGAGAATTCAGAGACTGGCTTGCGTGGGAACTACAGATGCTGAGGACACCACCCGCCAGAGCTCTTGAGGGACCCACTAATTTGTTGCCCCTCTACCTATTCCTGGAGCATGACTCCTTGAAGTCTGCATATAGATTGAAAAGTCCCGGACACCTAAAGGACAATAAAACTCCGAAGGAAATAGTAAAATCTGGAAGAGGGTGACCTCATGAAAGCAAGAAATCCTTAATAAGGACGAACAACGTTCCACCCTGCATCAAATCAAATAGATTTCTCAGATATCACATTCCCGATAGGGCTGCATGTTAAGCGCGGATCGCAGGCAACGTTCGATTAATGGGATCGTCTGGTACACAGACGGCTTCAAAGTGGATAGTGGTACTGAAGCGGATGTTCATGGAGACACCATAGGGTCGAGGCTTGTTGTCGCCCTTGGGAATTACGGAGACGTGTTTCCGACCGAAATGTTTGATATCCTCATATGCGGGTATGAGAACTTGCTAAGGGCCTTCAAAGGGAAATATATCTATATTTGTTTGAATAGAAGGGATCCTCTGTCAGCTGTCGAGTCTGATAGGATCCACTCTGTGTTTGGGGGCCTTAGCCTGACATAATAGGGTCAGTCTTGTATAGGTTCGGGGACACTCAAATATCCCGGGGATCGAGGAGGCTGATCACTTCACACGGTAAGGTTTCGCAATGAGTCCAACAGGACCTGAGCCTGTAATAGGCTTGTTCTATAGCACGCCCACCGCGATCCTACGGAACCTAATGAGGGCGGAGCAAGGCCGTATGGCGCATTACGTCAGGGCCTTTCTGACTTTGAAGAAGAGAACGTGAGATTTGTGACAAGGCTCCTTACACGTCTCTGCCACTTTAAAAGACATTTGAATCTGCTGCGGATCGTAGAAAATGCGGAATGATGGTGACGCTGGGAGAGCGAGGAATCGTTCACTCGTGTCCTTTCAGAGTTTGCTAGGGTAAAAGAGATGCATTTCGGAAGCTGCGTGCTGAATTCGAAGGACATAAGAAAGATCCAGCCGTGGAAGCTATGTGTGTCTTCTTTGGGGAAGCCGTGCTACTGGGTTGAATTGGTTTGTGAAAGAGCGCACAATGCCCTTAGACTGATGACCAACCTACAAGGGATCTACCGCCCGCGCTTTTAAAATTCATTTATTCATTCATGGTTCTAAATTGAGAAACTTGTGATCCAGAATGAAAAATGCAGTAATTAATACCTTTTAATTTTGAATGTTAATTGATACAATGTAATAGCATTAAGGTGTCTATTAAACCTTGATTTACAATATATAGTATTAATATTTTTCCTATCTCTCAACAGACCTTACCTTTTTTTAAATATTTCATTGTATTCTTCTAGCCCTTCTCTGCCCTATAACAATTTATTTCTATATGTGCATATTATAGTGCTTTTTGTCTTTTATTTTAGGTTTGCCGTAAACCTTCACCACGATCGAGGAACTAAATCAGATATAGCCTTCCATTTTAACCCTAGACTTGCTTTAAGGTACGATGAAATGAGCAAACATAAAAAATTATTTTTTGTACGACCGGGCATAAAATACAATTTTACGTCCCTATTTGCTGGCGCAAAATGGTCCTAGAGCGTAAGAATATCTTATGCCATTTACACCAGCAAAAAAATAGATATATAGTCAATAAAAATTATAAAAATAAAAATTATATGTACAGTTTGGGAAAAATTCATTAAAAATGTAAAATTTCTTGATGGTTTAATCTATATGGTCGTACACAAAATTTTGCTTGAGGACGAGGACGTAAAGGTAGTATTTTACGCCCTTGGAACAAAAAAAACTATTGTTAATATTTTCCATCATAAAATGGTTTTTGGATGAAAATTATTTGATTAGACCATTCATTCCCTGTAATACATGCAGTGAGGAAAATATATTTTGTAAAACAATGAGAATATTATTAACAAGTTTAAATTCAATAACTACCAGATGACATAAAGGCTCGTATTTTTTAACTTAACTCACTCATTCTCATAATAATGTACAGGTTATGCTTTTTTTGGTTTATTTTCGATCAGTTAACTTAAAACTATCTTGTAATTGTTTTTAGCTTTTTTGCGGTTTGCTTAGGGGAAGGTAATCCACCTCAGCAGAATCTCAAACTGCCCCTTGAATGTCAAATTAAATAAATATTGCTATTATAATTAACATTAAGCGGATTATTTGCGTTTTTCATCTACTCAACTTGGCACTGATCAGTGAACAATAACACCTTCGGAATATCGGAATTTAAAATTAACTTAAAATAGCAAATGCATTCCATTTACCAGTTTTAAATCTAATTTTGGATTTTTATGACCGAAATTATAGGTTAGAAATTCAGGCAGCCCACGCCATATATTCGGTTGTAAGAACTAAAATACATTGAATATGAAATTATAGCTTTCAAATACTATACAGAATATTACAGATATAAGGTTCACCATTGGAACCCTAAGAGATGCAGTAAAGTTTAAATTATCGCGCAGTTGCGTAGGTTGCTGTTAAGTTAAATGTTGTCGATAAATCAAAAAAATTCTGAATTCCTCCGGAGATATCCATAAAACAGACAGTTATATTTTTCTTATTTTATTTAGAGAGATAATTCTCCTTCTCCTTTCTCAACCTACATTTCTCCACTTCTGGACGTACGTCTCTTTCTAATTTACATGTTTTTTGCTGTCTTCATCTACTGCTTGCCAGCTATGGTTCATGGTTTGTATGCCATCGACCTATCTTTCCGTTACTTTTGGTATCCACTCTGTTAGCGTCTTGGTCTGTCTTCAGCTTGTCTGCAGGCGGCCCTGGGAACATCTGCCGCATGCCCTGTCCAACGCTATTTTTTCCTTGTTGTCTCTTCTATGATGTTCCTTAGCTTTGTTCTCCTCTTGATCCCATCATTTCTTATTTCATCTCCCAGTAAGCTACTCAGCATAGTTCGTTCCATAGATTTTTGTGTAGTTCTAAGTTTGTTAGCATTTGTTCTTATTTATAGCGATATAGTTTCCATAGGTTTATGGGCATTGTGATTTTTCTAAATATATAACTTGTAACACTATTTGTTAATTGCTTAACAAACGGTCCATATTAGGGTAGTAGAGTTTAGAAAAATACCCTATATAAGAATGTCGTGAAAATTGACGTAAGCTTACCAATACAAACATATGGGTTCTAATTAAATTGTTTATTTAAATATTAAAAACTTTCACAAACACTCCAAATACAATTAATTTTATCTCAAATTAATTGGAGGTCATAAATTAGTGAAAAAATTCTCTATAATGTATTTCATCTAGATTATCACCCTATTAAATCAAAGCAAAATAAGATACTAAGTCTTAATCTATATCCTATAACATTAATATTGCCCAATTCCTATCTTGAAATTATTCCAACTCAACGTTAATTTCCGAAAGGTCTGACTTAATGCAGTCAATCACCAAACACTATAAAAAGTAAATATTTTACTAAACTAACTTTATTCTAAATTAATCGCATGGCGGCGATAATATCATTAAACCAATAAACAGATACTAAAAATATACTAAATCAATAAGATAACCTGTGAGGTAAATATGTATATATATAGCAAGTAAATATCTATAGGTGAAAACGAAGTGAGCTCAGTTCGATACTGGTATTAACGCAAAACATTAAAGTTGCAAATTGCAGTTACGTAAAACAAATTACTGTAATGAGGCTTGCAGCCAATTACACTAAAAATAAATCAATTAATTATCATAACATTAGCAAAATGAATTCTCTACTCGAGACAATATCAGATAGGATGATGAGAAAACAAGCATCTCTAAAGCGATTATGATAAGATACAGAAATAGATATGATACGTGATAATAGATAACATATAGCTGATTATCGGTAAGTTCGATAAGCAAAGATGGTAAGTTCAGTTAGCAAAAACGATAAATAACTAATAGATAGTCACTTAATGGTAAATTCGTTAAGCCAAACGGTAAATAATGATAATACAGATAATAAAAGGTCATTAATTAAAAAAGGTAGATCCTACTTGTATCTAGTAGATTTGCAGACATATAATCCACCGGCGTTTCCTGCGAAGCTACGTCTCCATCATGTGGTCGTATTACCTCGACAAAAGGCCTCTATCCGGCTTAATGAAACCGGGAACTTTCTAGATCGGCATAGAAAAGGCCGCTGATGGACGTTCAGCCACGAAGGATGACATTTTGTCCCACGGAAGGTTACGGCAGGTCACGGAAGGTTGTTCGTCTCACGGAAGGTCCTTTTTTTATAGGAAGAGTAACCACACTAGTCGCTAAACATCTTTATCAGTATCAGACAATACATCCAATAATTTCAGAAACTACTCTTGGCAGTATGTTTGCCAATTAATTTCACTATAAAATCAGACGGTAATTAGACCTGACGGTTAAAAATAACAACGAAAATTTCAGATATTGTAAGTCGATCGTCTTTTTCCTCCTACAGGCTTGAGCGTGTAGGAGAGAAGGCCTATCAATTTCCACAAAAACGGATATGTCAAAACGGCGGTCCAAACGGAGTCATCCTTCGAGCGGAACAGCATTCCTCGATACTGGTGGATTGTACTCGGAGGTAAGGTAGCAAGAGTATCAGCAACACAAATGGACCAGTAAAAGGCAAAAATCCCACTACCGGATTTTGTAACATTTACAGCGTTACAAACTCAGTTTGCCCAAAGCTGCCTACGAGAGTCGGAGTCGTCTGGAGATATCTGTGCTCTGATTTTCTTTGCTCAGTTTTCAATCGTTTTATCAACGTTTTTAGGACTCATTAATTTGGTTTTAGGATAGTTAATTATTAAACCTATTTTTGCTCAGGATTTATTTAGTTCAAGTCCACAAGTTGATAGAGATCCAGTTTTGGGGCAAGTCTGTCGGCTATTATTTTCTTTGGTAAAGTTTATAAAGGCTTAACAGAAGAAATAATATACAGCAACTGTCATATTATTACCACCGCTTTTGGTCGGCTCCGCTATGAGATTGCCGAATTAAATTTTAAATCAGACGTTTCTTCTCTTCCATCACCAACGTCACTTCGATTTTTTCAAAACCAATAATGTTTCACAGTCACTGAAGAAACATCAATTCTTTTGAAAAAAAACTAATTTGGTAAATTTTTTAGTGAGTTTCCTCTACATTTCCAACGAGGATATTACGAAATTCTTAAGCCATTAAAATTGCAATAAAAAATCAACGTTCATATTTGAAAGAATGAAGTGATGATGAAGGTCCGAAGACCAAACTTTGAATTGTGGAGAAATATATAAAATATTTATCGATGGCATTTAATTGAGCAACAAATTGCTTAACTCAGCCCAGTTTTAAGCTTTGCTAAATCTATTACGATTTCCTGATTTCCCTCAATTTTAGAACACTCCGAATATTAAAAATATTGTTCGTTGAAGAAAGATGGATTAGGCTAAAGCGAAACTTGAAATGCATATTCTCTATATCTCTAAATTGGCTCAGTTTAAAGTAACTATGAAAAAATTTCCATTTTTTAAATCTCTATCTTCAATCGAATAAATCATCAGCATAGTCAGTTGCTCCATAATTTCTTGACTGGAACACTAAGCAAGCTTTAAAATGATTCTGTGATGTAAGCTTCTTGATAGATTTAGAGAAGATAAGATATACGAGGTACTAATCTTAACATTAATTATTAGGAATGTATGATGACGTGAATGTCATAATTCGATAGTTTATATCAAGCCTTAAAAATAGGAAGAAGCCATTTCTGATCAGGTACGCCACCGGTTTAAAAGAATTAGCACATATAATGTTCTTTATTTCATACCTTCATTAAAAAATATACTTTGAAATATCCATTCTCTGACTGGAATTTTTGTTTATAGGTATATAGTTAGAAATTCCCGCATAAACAATTATTGGGGAGAAGAAGAGACAACCTCGGTGGAACCGTTTCATTTAGACCGAAATAAAAGTTTCGAATTACAGATTGTAGCAACAGCGCGCGAATTTCTGATAGCTTTAGATGGACATCATATTTGTGCCTACGTGTATAGAATACCTATAGCAAAGATAAATAAAATTGAAGGTGAGTAAAATAATTAAAAAATTAACGTATCCTTAAAAGAAAAAAATTAATATTGATAGAATATGATGAATCCCTGTGTAAATATAAGGACCGATAGCTTGCTTGGTGCTGGTACCTTGACAAAATAAGGTAGTTTAAGCCTCAAATGTGTTCATAGATATGCATCTATAGAAAAATCACAACTTTATTTAAACATAGTTCTAACAGATCTTTAGCTAATGGGCATTTAGCAAAAACGTATAAATTAGAAGTAAAAAGTATTTTTTGTTATGTCAAAATTGTCAAATGACTGGGGCATATTCGACAGTGTAATTTTAATACCAATAAATTGTATTTTCTGCATAAATAACAGCAAAAATTAGCGGTTGTCTGTTCAAAATCTATGTAGTCTTTACGTGATCATAAATGACATTCACAGCACATAATCCAGTTTTCTTCTATTATTCCATATCTTTCATTACAATAGATGCAAAAGGTTTCATCATCATCTTCTTCTTGAGTGTTCTGTGAGTTATATTATTTCCCTTTCGTTTCTATTTTTTTTTTCATTTGCTTTTCACTTCACAAAATTTCTTCTTACAGTTTTTTACCTTTCTGGGAAGCCAGATTGATTTCCAGTCCAAATTTAAACGGATAGGACCTAAGTTCTTCTGATTTTTCCTGTCCTCTTTTTCGTTTGGTTGGATCAAAATATTTCATTTTCGGCAGAGGAGATATTTCGGCAACTATCACTTTCCTATTTTCTTCTTCTTTGGCCCCTTGAAAGCAGCATGTTGCCTTTGAAGTCTCCGGCTGTGGATTCATTTCTTCTGAAATATTCATGATTGAGTCAGTACGATGTTTGTAACATCTCTAGCTATTTTTGGTAACATCCTTAAGCTTTTTATGGCAATGACACACACACTAAAGGGTGATCCTATGGCACTCGACGAGCGGTGTGTGTGCGAAGATTGATACGGTTCTTGAATAAATGTAGGTTGTAATTTCGAAGAAACAGTAGTCCTGGGAGTGAGTTCTACAGCGATGTAGTGCGCCAGACAAAGGAGTCCTTGTAAAGCCATGCTCTAGGTGTTTCCAGTGGTACAACGAGCAGGTGCGTTCTTGCCGTCTATCGTGACTGTCTGATAGGCGTTGCTGGGGGCACGATGATGCGGGCCAAATCCTGGGAACATTTGCCGTGAAAGTATCTGTAAAACAAGGATATCTCGGCCACAGATCTGCGGGGTTCCAGACTATCCAGATCCCAGGTCACCTCCGGGTCGCCGAAGAGACGCACAGCTCTCTTCTGAATGGAATCCAGCAGCTCTGGGTTTGCCTCGATGGGGCGGCACCCCAGATGTATGAGCAATAAGCTAAGCACGGTCTTATTTGCGCTTTGTAGAGCAAGAGCACCTGCTGCGGTGTATTCATTTTTTTGTTGCGAAATAGGGCACCAAGCTTCTGCGATGCTGATTTTGCGATGTTAGCAATGTCGTCATGCCAGGATATGATGGTGTTGACCGTGACACCCAGTAGTCCGATTGACGAGGATGAAGGAATCGTCGATCCTGCCATAATGATGTCATGGCCCGCCGTATTTTCTGGGTAAGGGTGGCAGGTTGGGTTTTTGCTGCACTGAACTGGACCAAATTTCTGTTGCCCCAAGTTTGAACCCTCTCCAAATCTTGATTAATTGCTGTAATCTGCTCCTGTATGCGGTGATATGTAGCAGTCGGTGGTAAAGGTTTTTCCGATCTCAATTGGGAGACAAGGGTACTTTTATCCGCAAAACTGTAAACAGGATTATTGGTTTCGGTCAGCAGGTCAGTAATATATATGAGGAGCAGAGTTGGTGAAAGTATGGCGCCTGTAGAACTATAAGCTCACTGTCTCTCACCTCGCACATTGATTTGTCTTGAATAACATCCAAACATGTACAAATCGGCTACGGCTGGATGACCAATTGCAGCATAACTATCCAAAAACTCGTAATCGTTAAATTTATTAACATTAAAGATATGAATGCCTGATTTAGGTAAGCTTCTTTAATTAAAGGTCTCATCGAATAATCGGCAATTATTTCCCCTGGATAATTCATCAAAAATGTGTCCATCTCCAATGAAAGTTGGCACTTAAATGGACTAAAGATCCCTACATCAAGGGGTTACAACTTACTGCTTGTATGAGAGAAAAAAGTGATCATAATTAAGCCATTATTCCTGCAATATTTTATTGCAGCAAGGGCTTTGTTGCTGTTCATCCAACATCAATAAAACGAGACTCCCTTAAGACAAAGAACCTCCTTAAGAAAATGGTTTAAACATTTAAAAATAAGTCGCCATCACCCAATCCTGATGGGCTACAGTATGGTGCAATGTCTGAAAATGCGCCCACTGTTAATTGAGGGTTCTTCCTGGCTCTAGAAATGGAATAAATGATGGTACCTATCATTGTGACATTTTTCCTCTATTTCTGCAGTGATGCATTCAATTTATTTGACGTCTTTGCTGCAACAATTTCTCTAGGCTTCTGAACAACGGAAAGTACTGTTTCATGTTGATTTTTGCAAAATGGAGAAAAAATTATTAACTTTTTCTCTTGCAAAGCCTGTGACTCGAGTCATGATAGTTGCTTCGGGAACACTTAGTGATATATATTCTGTTCGGTTAAATTAAATTAGCCAATCTTTACCCGGTAATTTTTGTTTCTTTGTTAAATGGATTAGACAGGTTGTTCATTTATGCATACCAGAAAGCCAACTTCCTCACATTAACTGAAGATACCCCATAAAACATTTGCTGTAAATTTATAATATAATTTTCAGTGAATAGTGAATAAGTCATTTTTTATTAATAAAATCTATTTGAGTGCCAATATTTTATAAAATTGTTTTTTTTCTTACTTTAGAATATTTTCCTTTTCAGTTGAGGGTATTGAAGTTGAAGGGATAGAAATATTTAAGAGAATCAAAGCGTATCCTTCAGGTTAGAAAGAATTATGAATATATTTTGTATGATTTATAATTTTAGTTGGGCAAATTTGTAATAGCTTTTTATTGGTTTTTACAGGTACTAATTCCCAGAGTAGTTCACTGCTAACCCAAATTAACGCATCGAGTTATTTTGATCTAACGTATTTTTTGTCGATTTAATGTTTTAGTTTTCGTGTTCCGAAGGTTTATTAATAAATCATCCATAACTATATCATCGGCACTTTGAGTTTACAAAAAAACAATAAGTCATTGCCTACATTTTTAGGTGGCTGTCACTTAGATAGAGTTAGGATTCATATTCCAAACCATTTACGTTGTTCCTTCTGGAATGGCTTAGGATACCCGCTCCCTAACTTGATCTTTATCATTCCATTTATGAAGGCTTCGAATGTAAAATACCACCCATTTGTGTTAACCCCAAAGCAAACCACTATCGCCGCTACAAAAGATGCGTTTGAATCCAAACAAACAAACCAAAAAACTAAGATGGATTATCATATTTTGACGCCAAAAGAATACGTAATGAACTTGATTCTTCAATTGCCGCCAAAATCATCTCTCTGGATACTCAGATTTCCAATATCTCGATATCCATTGAATGCGATTTGCCATCGAGGAAAAATATACCCTTCCCCTCAGTAGACGTAAAGGTTATTCTCTAGATCTGTTTGCTGTTTTTTGTTGTCTATTTTGCTGTTTCTTGCTCTCTGTTTTGCTGTTTTACTGTCTGTTTTGCTGTTTTCCTGATTGTTTTGCTGATTCTTACTGTTTTTACTCTCTGTTTTGCTCTTTTTGTGAATAACAGGCAGTAAAAACAGCAACACAGACAGTAAAAACAGCAAAACAGGCAGTAAAAACAGCAAAACAGGCAGGAAGAAATAGCAAAACAGACAGTAAAACAACAAAATAGACAGCAAAACAGACAGTAAAACAAGAAAGCAGACAGCAAAAAACAGCAAAACAGACAACAAAAACTGTAAAAAAACATTCTTCGATGTACATCGGGAAAGCGCGGAAACTGATCTAGAACATAACCTTTAATCTACTTGCCTGCCTCACTTATTTTCTTTCCAACAATTTTTTTTCATTCAAACCTAAATTTCTCTTCTTCTACCGTCCCATCTTTTTCTCTCTTCATGCCCTTAACTAACTTTCTAACTAACCCAAACTAACCCCACCCAAACCCTCAGACAAAGACTTTTCAATTTGTTCTCCTATCCTCTCCTTCAATTTCTAGTGGAACATATTAGAGCATACTCATGGAAGTGACCATTTCCCGAAAAAATATCCAAAACTCATCACACGCTAGCCCAGCGTCTCCCCGATAAGTAATATTTTAGGGAAATAAAAAAAAATTAAAAGGCCTTTCAACTTTTTGAAAAAATATCCTCTCAGATTATATAACTTCTAAATACTCTTGGTGAATTCTTTCATCCGAGACCTTTCTTGCCGCCAGTATGAATATACAACCATTTTCTCCATAAGTCTGGAATGGCTTTAGAAGAATGAAATCTATATCATCACCATTCCAAGTATAAACTTTAACAATGAATGAATGGATACCAAATCATTCAAGCTTTTAAAAATGTCTGTCAGCTTTTTCTAATCTGAATCGTCTAATTCTTCATGTGCTACGGCCTTCTTAAAAAACAAAGAATCAAAGAAGAGTTCAAAAATTAATTTCATTCTTAATTTTACATTTGATATTTTAAATTTAAAAATCCTCTATATGCAGTTTCTAAATCTAGAAGCTATGCCCCTGGACTTTATAGCGTTATGATTCCGATGATCGTAGTCTCCTAAGTGCTTACTTACATTTTTCTATTCTAAATAAGACCCACCAAGAGATCTTCATTCGCACGCCTCCTTAAAATAACGCGTACTAACCCAAACTATAATTGAGGGCTCTGACTAAACAACTCCAATTAAAATCGACCATACAGTTATTCTACCTAAGGCAATGTATGAAGGTTTCATTTATGATTCCCAATCATGTATTTTTTTATTTAAAAGCCCAAAATCATATAATAAACCAGGCCCCTGAACTCGGTACGGAAGCTTTTTAGTACCTCTCCTCTGGACCGCCTTCAGAGCCTTCTCTCACCGAATTAAGCACTAGTAAAACTAAAGAGTATATTAAGAATCGAAATAATATGCATTAAACTGCACCCCCTTCTGACAGATCCTAAAGACCCTTTGACTCGGTACGGGAGCTTTTGATACCTCTCCTGTGGACAGCCTTCAGAGCATTTCTCTTCACCTGAGAATTAAGCAGCTAGTAAGTTATGGAGCATCAGTAGAAACTAAAGGGTATATTAAGAATCGAAATAATATTCATTAAACTTCTCCCCCTTATGATAGACCCCAAATTACTAACTTTTGACTAAACTCTGGAATTTCCTTTCCCTCTATACCTTCTCGACCTCCAAAAGCATAACAAATCATGCAGTTTTGAAAAAATCTATCAATATACATTTTCTTTCAAATTTTAATATCACAATCTAATATACACATCAGATTGATCCAAATCGTCTTTAGGTATCGGCTAGCTACTGCTATTATCAATAACTCCCCCTTAGAATTCCATAATGTCTGGAAAACTATTTGCAATAAAAGAATCCTTAAAATAAACTCTTAAATCATCACCTATCATAGATCAGACATCAATCTTTATTCAATAATTAACACTATAAATTGCTTAACAAATCTACACTTACTAGACCTTTACCCACAATTATAAAAAAATTTTAATTAACTTCATTTTTCTTGTAGTGGAAGGGGCAATCGATGTAGAGAGCGTTGACCATAAACAAGTTAATGTGTATCCCACGGCGTCAACCGAAAATTCCCTGTTTACGGTGCCCATGGGAAGCATATCAGAAGAGAATAGCCTAGAAGATCAACAACTGGTAATTCATTTTTATTACCTTAATAAAATCTGTATATTTTATAGGGTTTCATATGACCCTAAGATGAAGGTAGTAAGCCCTACTAATTGAAAAGAACTTCCGTCGCATTTTTATTGCGTCGAGTGTCATCGTTTTTATCTATATTTTGGAGATTTTCGCAGTTTACTCCCTTTACAATTTGATTTCAAAATTTATAGTATTTGTCGTGGTAGATCAACTAAAATAAGGTTGGATATGCTTAAAATGTGATGAACTAATGACAAGCGTATGCTTATTACATTTCTTATACAATCGACCAATGAGAATAAAGTAGTAAACGAACACAAAATTCAGCTTTCAGATAAAGAAGACACTTCGGTAAAAACGACAACAATGTCTATTGTCAATTTACAATCTACCCTATAATTATAATGCGCATGGCTTTTCGTTTAAAGTATACTTTGAATTGCTTGTCTTGGTTACTGTTTGTAATAAGGTTCTTAAGAGTTGTGTTGTGTTTTATTTATGTTTAGCTTCGGTTATTTCATTTAGGTATGTATCACGTCTTAACTCCAGACTAGGTTAACTTTACACACTTTAACTGCTTGATAGATTTTACTATGAGATTACTATTCTTAGAGTTTCGGCCAATTTATTTTAGCTTCGATTTTGTTACTTTTGGGGAAGTAGGTACCCAGGGAGGCCAAATGATTACTGGGACAGAAGTTTAGTTTTGGGGGGACTCAAAATCGAGAGATGGCCTTTCCAGAAGAAGATTTGACCAGCAGGTATATTTTTCAGAATTGGAAAAATATTCGTACTTTATATTTTCATAAACGACTTTGACTTCAAATCAACTATACTGCTGCGCCTTAGAAAGTCAATGAACAAACTATGATCTGGTGAATAGTTTTTAATATTCTATGCATAATTAAAAGCGTTAGAATAGAATAGAATTGGAGGGAGTTGGCGCTGGTACCCACCTCTGCCACTGCAACATATGCAGGTTTTTTGTAGCACTCCGAACCATGCTTAGAGGATCTCATCCAGTCTGGTCTTCAAATTAGACTCCACAAATAGAGTACCGGCTTCTCCATATATCTTGCAGGTCCGGGTCTGGTCTCTCCCAGCCTTGCACAGCTGAGCCTGCAGAGAGCCTCACACTCGCACCACACGTGTTTTGGAGTTTCCACCTCCTCCCGACAAAACTTGCAACGACTATTATCTGCCAGGCCGATCTTTTCCATGTGTCTGTTTATTCTACAGTGCCACGTCAGCTGACCCACTAAGATCCTTATCGTCTTGCGACCCCTCTTAAGTAGATCTGCCCTGAATTTTGGGGAGCCGTGTTTTATGAACTGCCTGGCCTGTAGTTGTCCCGGTGTTTGTAACCACCAGTTTAGAGATTGTTTATTTATTCAGCGTTTAACTGCTGTTTTGAAAAATCTTCCTGCTATCCCGCAGTAGGGCTCAGGTCCCAACGTAACCTTACTTGCACCCCGCAAGTTTGTCGGCTTCTTCGTTGGCTTGGTGGCCTTCATGTCCCGAACCCACGCAATGGAGAGCTTATGGTTACGACCGACCTCTTCAAGGGCACTTTTGCAGTCTTTAAGTAGTCTAGATCTGACCTTGTGTGCACTAACTGCTTTTGAAGCGGCCTGACTGTCGGAGTATATGACTACTCTCTTTTTTCTAATGTTCAATTTATCTATCGTGGCGCAGTGTTAAATTTCCGCGACCTCTGCTTGGAAAACTTTGGTTTGACTGCCCATGTTTATGGATATATTTTACCTTGGTCCGTGAACCCTGGCTCCCACCTCTTTACTGACCTTAGAGCCATATATGCTTAGGTGCCTCCCCCCCATTCTTCCCTGCCTACAATTGCTACTGAGAAGGGTCTATCAAACCCATAGGAGGGGGTTGTTTCATCTGATCGCATTTCGAAGAGATACTTGATATCCTCGCTGCCCTCTAGTGTCCAGTTTGTGGGCCTTTCTCATTTAATTAGGGGCTTGTTGCCTTGCTTGAGCCGGTATTGTACCATTCTAACGTTCCCCTGTATGAGGACATGTAGTGGAGGTAGATTAAGCAGGACCTCCAGTGCTGCAGTTGGGGTTGTTCTCATCACCCTCGAGACGCACAGACATGCCAGCCTTTGTACGCCTTCTAGTTGCCTGATTGCACCTGTTTGCGTGGCCTTTATGCCCCAGGCTATAGAACCAGAGTTTAGCATGGGCCTTACCACCATTTTGAACAACCAGAGATTCAATTCGGGGATCAGCCCCCAGTTTTTTCGGCAAAGTCGCCTGCATCTGCCCAGTGCAATTCTTGCTTTCTGAGGGGCCTTGCTAAGAGGCGGTCCCCAAATCATACCTTGGTCAAAAGTGACACCTGGGTATTTGACTTCCTTGGAAAAGGGAATTATTATCCCGCTGAGCATTGGATTTTTTAGATCGTTTAATGCTCATTTCTTTGTGGGAGATTTAAAGCGTTAGTCCTAAGTGTAATTCGCGTTCCACTTTCATTGCTGGCTTATTTGGTGATGACCTTGAAGGAGGCGATACCGTCATAACAACAAGCATGTTTAATATATTAGAAAATGCAAGCAATTTACTGAAACGGCCGAGACGCTGCATGAAAATGAATATATGAAATAGGGGATGGAGAGACAAAGTCAATAGATACCCGCCCAAGATCGACAGATTACGTTTTAAATTATTTTTTAACTAGACAAGATAAACCCTGTACCTATATCCATGCCAACTCAAACCCGTATATTTTCTCCAATGGGATTATTCCGGTGATATTAATATTAGGTGATAATTTTCCGGGATATATTCTCGGTTAATTGGCCAGCCAATGATAATAATTAAACCAAGTTTATATTCTATAAATTAATCTTCTCCTTAATACCTTCGCAAACTAGCCAAAAAAATAAAGGAAATGCTAATTATTACACTTATTCCCATGGACAGAATCCTTAAAGCTCTCTAAAACAGTTTGGGAAGTTTCCATAGTATAAAAGTTTTATCCATTCATAAAACACAAAATTCGATTCAATAAATACTGAGGTCTTTTAAATTTCAAACCATAAAATAATTTCACCTTTCTACTAACCAGTTTAGCGGAGACAATACCAATAAGTATTACTAAAATTTAAAAAGCTGAAAAGTTTCGGAATATATATAATGTTCCGAACTTGGTGTAAGATATGGATAATACGATCCAGGTTTATAACACTAATAAAATTGGTTTTGCCAAAGTTTAAAAGTCTAAGTAGCTATAACCCGCGGCTGATGTTACACAGTCTATTTTCAACGATTCTCCAGAGAACTGTATTAGGTGTATTAAAATTTCCCTTAGGTAACATTTGCTGTTTAAATAAATTCCTAAAAGAATTTAGTGGGCGTTTACTACACATTATTTTTATTTTATATTTTAGTGTTAGTATATATCGTATACATTAAATCTATATTTTGGTCAGAAGAAATGTAAATTATATAAAGCTGATGCAGACAAAGCAGGGAATTCGCTGCGTTATAGATATAACAATTAAACACCATCTCATTGAAAACGTAGAGGTGTATATATGTGACACACAATTAAACTGGAACTAGAGATCACCAGACGAATCCAACTCTCGTGGGCAGATTTGGCAAACTCAGCTATCCATATATATAAAACCTGTACACTCCCTATAAAGCTAAAAACCGTCTATAACGCATTCATCCTGCCGATTATTACCTATGTAATGAAAACCATATCATTAAGAAATTATGAAATCGGGAAAATAATAAAGGTTAGAGATATCATAGAAGAGATAATAAGAACGAAGTCGCGTTAGGCTGAACATGTGGTCAGATAGGCTGAAAACGGATGGAATAAAATACTAACAAAGTCGGGACCAAGGGTAAAGAAAAGAAGGGGGGACAGCCACCAAAAAGATAGAACCGTAGCTGGCAGACAGCGGATAAAATCAGCCAAAAAAAAACAGGGAAGAGTGGAAATAGATGTAAAAAACCTGTGTTCAGAAGTGGACAAATACGGGTTGAGAAAGAAGAAGAAGAAGAAAAAGAAAAAGACGAAAAAAAAAGAAGAAGAAGAAGCTATATCACTCGCAAACACAAGAGAAATGATATCATTAAATGAATCTGTTTTGTAAACTTTTGAAAGTCTGAAGAAATATCAGTCATTCTAATTCAAAAATAAACCGATATTTGAGATTCGGTTACCTGATGACAGATATATGTTATTTGTGAAATATTTTCGTATTCATTAAAAAAGGTTTTGTGGCGCTTTAAATTTCTAAATAAAGATTATAAGTGCCCATAATCGCTAACTCAAAAATATTAAATAGGAACATTTACAGGTATCCCTTGACACAACCCATACCCGGGGCATGCATTTGCATGTCGAAAGTAAAGGCGTAGCTGTGATCGGGCATGGATCGCATTTGTTGATAGCGCTTGCGCAAATGGTTGGTTAGGACGCAAGATTACGTTGTATTGTATTTGTAGTAGTTGTTATAGAGTTTGATATACGCTTCTTTCGTATTAAACTGATAATTACCTACCCTTCTAGGACCACTTTTCTCTGTCGCTCTGAGTTAGCTCTGAGTCGCTCTTACTAAGCTAATACTTTAAATCCGCCCTGAAAATAGACTGCCTTCCTAATGCTAGAAATAAAAGTCGTTAAATGCCAAACAACTAATCAATTTGCCCCATAATTAAAATATGCCATCTCACTCGCAGCTGGATTTTATTAATGTAGAAGAGAACACGTAACTACAACATTCGTAAAGTAGAGTGGAGAAGTTTACCCCAGATAAAGATTAACTAAGACAAGGTGAGACAGAAAGATCTTGTTATTTCAAACACTGATATGTTAAAGCAATAAACAGGTGAATAACTAGTAAAAAATTAACCTAAGATAACTAACCGATAGGTCTCTCATATAAAATTGCAGAAATTAAAACGAGACAGCGTAAAAATAAAATGTAGCAGTTACAATAAGTGAATAAGTAAATATATGATGTCAAAAACACAGCAAGAAATGTAACCGTAAAATTACAAATTCAATAATAAAATGAGACCGAAAAACGCAGGGACTAACCCAAACTAATCCAACTACTCAAACTAACCATGCACGTACTAGTCATTTACGGAAATAGACAACAACATTAGTGACGTTTAATGTTGTTGAATTTATGTCAGATATTCTGGGCGCAATAACACCCGTGTTTGGTAAAATTACGCGATTGTAGCTGGTATAACTCATCGTTTTGGCATGCAACCAACGGGTCGAGATGCGAGCTACTTGCTCTAAAATGATCTTGCAGTATGGGGGGTCGCAACGGGACCTGCCCAATATTTTTTCTGCGAAAAAGGGAGCACAACGGGCTCAGCCTTGTAATTTAAAGATCCTGGAGTCTCTACTGCTACAAATGTGTGTTTTCGGTACGGTGACAATAACTGATAGCCCATAGGAAATTCATTCATTCTTTTCTGCGACAAGGGGAGCATAACGGGCCCAGCCTTTTAATTTATATATCATTTTACCTGAGATGCATCGTAATCGTACATTTGCCATATAAAGCCAATCGGAATAATTTAAATATTAAAGTACAGCACACGTCAACAATAGGTAAGAATACTGCCTGAATTCGTGCAAATGGGCCATCGCCTACTACTACTCTTTTCTATTCGGATTCGGTCCTTCATTTTATACCAGTAGTGAGAACTATGCTGTAATTACGCTTTTATATTATTATTATAAAATTGTATTATTCCTTTAAGGTTGATCATTAAATTTTAGTCCATTTTACTTGGCTGTGATTTTAACCTGTTATAATGTTTCTAATGTAGTGCTTTTGGTGTTTCTTTTATTTACACTAAAATAGTATGTATTTTAGTGTATTTTATATAATTTTTTTTATTATTGCATTTTTTATTTTTTTTTATTTGACTTATGTCAAATACAGTATATTTTGTGGTACCAATAAATTATGATTATTATGACCATTGTCACACCATTACATTTTGATTATGATGATTATCTCGGCGTAAATATATTATGATTTATAATTATCTTGGCATAAATAAATTATGATTAATATCAGTATCTTAGCTATACGCCATCACCAAGAGCTGCTCTCTCTCTTCTTTTGTATACCATTATTATTATGAGTATTATGACTATTGTCTCACCAATAAACTATGATTATTTTGAGTATCTTAGATATACGGTATAACCAAGAGCTGCGCTCCCTTCTTTTGTATATCATTATTATTATGACTATTGTCGCACCAATAACTATGATTATTTTGAGTATCTTAGATCTTAGTTTTACATATTATTCTGTCTCACCTTAAAACGATCAATTTGATATAAGCCAGAAAACATTTTAGGGTAAATGCCTGATCAATTCTAAATTAAATAAATAAATCTAATTATACACTTGCTTTAAATCAGTTGTGCTGTTCTTTTCGTAAAAAGTCCTATTATAACTGTCGCCATTCTGTCTACAACTTATTGCATCTAACGGTATTTGTCTTGCCAGTGCCAAATGTGCCTTCGCAAAGAGATTTACAACTTTAGTGCATTGGCTCGTCCTCGAGGTAATAGAAAGATATGTCTGTTTTATTTTGTCAATAATCTATTGGTTTATGAGTTAATTAAATTCCCCACTCTTTACTTATTGATTATATAACACACAAATTAGAGAAAGGCCATATTTGAAGAGATTTTAACGATTTACGGTCTTCCCTGAGTCTAGCAAAAATTTTACCTGCCCTTGGTGACAAGACAATAGGATCGAGCCCTTATGTACGTGCCCCCAGAATTATAGTGTTACTTACGTAAAGTTAAAATAATGAAAGTATAGATTTTGCGTAAGAGAATCGGTTCTCACCTGGAATAGTACACATGGAAACATTGTTTTTGTCCATTTCTTCTTCAGATTGGATTGTTGGATGACTTCGTGTGGATCGCTGCATTTTTACTTAAGAACTTTAGGTCGTGATGTTGGCTAAGCTTTGAGTTCTCAATTAATTATGCCTGTAGATATATTGACAGGTCCTGTATCACCTGCATCAGCCGTACGTATTACGTCGTTCAGGTGACACAGCACACGTCCATACTTGCAGCTAGGAGAATATCCGCAGAGTCATGGCGAATTAAACCACGGACTATGAAATTTGTGACCCCTGCATCAGCCGCTGAGCGTCGTTCATGAATCACAATTTTCTCGGTGATCAAACTCTCCCCGATCCCGTAAGAATCTGTCAGACTCTTTAGTTACCTACGCTTTAAACTCTTGATTCAGAATCTCTCGCGGCGGCGTGCTTCACGAGCCGCTTTTATATGTTTCTAGGCTCGTGCGCCTGTGCTATAACCCTTACCGCATCTCCCTTATATGCATTTAGCTGATTTATTCATGACAATGATTTAAATTCGGATTATTTTGTTTCTTCCTTTAATTAGGCAATGTAGAATTAAATAATAAGCAGCAAAATAAAATAGACTTAAGAAAAAATATTGAAAATCAAAAAAATATATGTAGGATAGGGCTGGGTTATTTCACCCTTTTCCCATTACACTTAAAAGGTTTTCTATTTTATTTAGAAAATATCCAATCGTCCTCAACGACTGATGGACCCTTAAATCGAATATAAAATTTTGGTTCATAACTTATAAGGGTATTTTCTTATTCTTATTGATACCGCACCTTGTGCAAAAAATACTAATTGCGCTTCTGACCATTTTTAAATGAATTCTATAAATTCATTCGTTTTAAAAATAATAGAACTGTTTTGGCACAGAAGTAGAAATTAATTCTGCGTTTTTCATTTTATAGACAAAATATTTTTAAATACAAATATTTGATAAGAGACCTTACGCAAAACCCTCCAATTGAAGCCAATAATTTCAAGGGTTTTGAAAGGAACAGGAATTAAACTATTAATAACCGATATTTAAAGTCAGCTTGAAGAATGGTAAATATCAGAAACGGATGATTTTAACTTAAGAATTCAGAATTAAAGGGATCAGAAGACAATGACGGAAAGCTTTTTCTTCATTATATATAGATATTTTTTATTTTAGATGCAGTATACATAACTTCATTTTAAGGTAATGTTTTCTTGATTTCAGAGAGTGCCTATAACCGCCGAGCTTCCTCATGGTTTTAAAATTGGATGGCAGCTAGAAATCAATGGCAGAGTAAAAATATTACCGTCCGCTTTTTACATTAATCTACAGAAAGGCAATAAGTTGTGGCCCCATCCCATTATTCCATTACATCTGAATCCAAGATTTTGTAAGTAAGGTATTTATTCTTAGACTAGTCGGAAAGAATTAATGTTTTCTCTTATTGAATCCAGAATACGGCTGGGCGCTGTGGAACATTATTGCAAAAGTCCAATCGTTACTACATCGATCAATTTCAAGATGCTCGCTCCAAAAGGATTTGAAAATTCGAATGAAATAAAATTGAAATAGAAGCTACTGGACGATTTTTTTTTGTAAATTACATATTTTCTGAATAGAGGAGTAAGATATGGAATTTTGCTCGTATGTTTGCTGATTTCATATCATATTTCATAAATTTATCTGAGATATATGATGGTTGAACTTCAAAACGCGGGCGGGAGATCCCTTGTACGTAGGCCACCAATCTGGGCCCATTGTGCGATTAATCACATACCAATTCACCTCGGTAGCCAGGCTCTCCTAGTGAATGCACAAAGCTTCTTGGGCTGAAGCTTCCTTAAGTACTGCAGGTTCAGCCCGCAGCTTCCGAAGTGCTCTATAACAAGCTTCAAGTCCCCTTTCTTCAAAATCACTGTCGCACCAGACGATCAGCTTTCGCCTTGCCCGCGACGTTCAGAAATCTTGGGACCCATACGAGACTGGCCCTACTCTGCCCAGACAGACCCCCAAGACCAGCGAGCAGCTCTGCTATCCGAGCAAATGCAGATGTCCTTCCCTCTGAAGGCTCTTAATAAGTTCTCGTACCCTCATTTCGGCCTGGAGCACGGTTGCGTAAGTATTCAGGGCGAAAACATGGTTTCTTCATGCAGATCCTGCTTCAGTATCCCTATACGTTTTGAAGCCGTCTGTCTACCAGATGATCCCATAGGTCAGACGAGGCCTGCGATAAGCCCCAACCCCGTACTCCTATCGGGTATGTGAATTTTGAGGAGTCTACTTAATGTGGTGGTGGGCACTATTGTCTTTTTAAGAGTTCCGGATAATCATCAATTACCCTTCTTCAAATTCTAGTGTGTTTTTTCGGGCTCTTATTTTCCCTTAGGTAATCGAGATTTTTTAGTCTGTATGCGGACCTCAAGAAATCATGCCAATAAACCAGTCACTCACTCAGGGGCATCGGTGGGAGCACTTGTATTTCTCACATCTCTAAACTCTGTCTAATTGAGCTCTAGACGTGGCTGCTTGCGTGACCGCTCTATCATTCCGGTATAGGTGCCAATGGGATGAACTACTGCCGTATAAATCTAATGGTGGACCATTGCTTGTAGACCCCACGTGAAACCAAGAGCTCTTTTCCAAGCACTTAGAGCATTATTCACCTTCTTGAAGCGGCTGCATACCTTTTCCTTTCAGGTCAACTCCAGTAGTACCCCGAAATGCTTGATGGCTCTTTAGCTCGTTAATTTTGTCGAACAGCCTACTCTGTTTTCCCTGGTCATTGTTGAAGATAGGCCTTGCAAATCTGGTATATTTGAAATCAGTAAATATCAAGTAATCTACTAATGGACGAATAACGTAAAGAGTGTTTCAGACAAAATAACTAAGACGTTAAGACTATGTAATTTTCCATAAGCTAAACACGGATAATTTTCGCACATGGCTTTAAACTTGGACTAATTTTTTAGTGATTTATAGATTATGTTTTTATAAACTTAGTACTAAGTGTAACATGTTTATTTTAGATACATCCTACGGAAATCATCTATTCGTACGAAATTCCTGGATGAATGGAGAATGGGGTACCGAAGAAAGAGTACCTGGCTTCCAATTTACGCCAGGCAAGACCTTCCATCTAGCTATCAGAATGAATCCAGAGAGCTTCGCTGTATGGATTGACGGTACTCTAGCAGGGGAATTCCAATTTAGAACTCCTGTGGATATTATAGATACGCTTTATATTCACGGAGATGTCCAAATTGTAAGCATTTATTTGAAAGATCACATCGATGATAAATATTTCAGTGAGAGTAGAGAAAGAATCGATAGTTGCACATCATAACCATCAATAAACTAGAATAAATAAATATAATAAATATGTTATTGATATTTATATGTTACTTGTTGATGTTGGATCTTTTTATAGCTTAAAACTAGTCTAGTCCAAAGTTAATTTTACGATAATTCTTGCTGTGTCAACTCGTGTTGTTCCCCATGACGATGTGGCCTTTGTAAGTCAATTGCTTCTAAACTACTTAATATAGGGCTTAATGAAATGTACTATAATTTATTAATTGTATTGTTTCTTTTTAATTTTAAATGCTGAGTGCACTAATAATTTCGAATGTGTCAAGAATTATTATTTAAAATAGTTTGTACAGTATTTTGATTTTGTCTTTATCCGATTGCCAACATTTTAATATGTTTTTTTTTTCATTATCTTTTGATAGTTCATGTTTTGATTAGATAATTCCTTATATCATATGTTCTTATTTTTAATATAATGATGTATTTTATCAGCTGAATTTGAACATTATTAATGAAACCTTAGTATACGCGCTTACAGAGCTCCGCGAGAATGGAATTATCCACCTTACAAAGACAAGCATATCTGACAATTAGTGCCGCCTTCGGCACTACATCCACGGCAGCGCTTCAGTGTCCTCTAAATCTGCCACCTCTCCAAATAGTACTGCTCTCCAGTACCAGTAGCCAGATGGGCTACGTATAAATTGTAAATTGACACAGGCGGTGATCAACAATCCGCAGTCGATCATCACCATGATGATCCATGCCCAACTGGCTGAAAAACGACAATGAGTGGGACAGTATGTTGGGTCTACCATCAGATGCTATGCCTACCAAAATTAACTATTACGATGCCTATGACGTCCTCGTACCAGAGAGGAACGAATGGGCAAAAAAACTCGGAACATCTGAGAACAACAGAGAATAGCCATGACTGCTCCAAGACCAAAATAGTACAGGAACCGTTGCATGGAATAAAAATGGTAAGGTTGAGCTTAAATGTTCCCTAGGCAAAAATGAATCATTTTCAGGCTGAAGTTCAAGCCATTGATATGACTGCACAGTGGCTCATCGATAGAAACTGGAAAGAAAAGTCAATCAAAATATTCTTGGACACTCAAGCGGCTTTAAAAGCTCTTGCATCTAGCCGCAGTTCATCCAACGCAGTATGGTACTGCCAGGAATTACTCACCAAACTAGGTAGAGAAAACAAACTTACACTGATCTGGATGCCTGGACATACAGGATATGAAGGCAGCAAAAAGCTGATTCTCTTGCGAAGCAAGCGGCCGCAACAGCTTTCATAGGACCAGAACCAGTACTGGGAATAGCACAGCACAGCAAATGAAGTCCTCTCCAGGGGGACATAATAGCAATTTGTAGACAAATGGAAATAGTTAAATCACTCAAAGATGGAAGTGAATCTGCCATCAGGAGTGAGAACTAGACAACTTCTTCAACTTGGTCGACAGCAGGTACCCGCTGTAGTTAGCATGTACACTGGCCCTTATCGGCTAAGAAGCCACATGAACGAAGAAAAGGAACGCCGCTTGTGCTTGGAGGACGAAGAACAATGTAGCATGTTTTATGCCACTGTCCAGCAATGGAAAGAACCAGACAGACAATGTTTGGAAATTCTCAAATGACACTTGTAGATTTGAAAACTATCCACCCCAGAAAGCTAATTAACTTTATGAAACTGATCGAGCCTCTGGCGAGCTACAATAGACCAAGGGTCGCAATGGAGAGCCCCATCTGGGCCCACTCACGTGTACGAATACGAATACGGATATGCGTATTAGAGAAAGAGAAATTTATACAGAAATATTATAAGTACTGCAGTGATATTGCGGCATAATTATGCAAGGTAATTATGCAATTATATACCACAGCACAAGTGTTTTAATCTGAAATCACAAAAGCCGTGTGTCTACATGTTTGCAGATGAGTAAATATGGCACTAGAACAGCTTATAGGTATTTACTTTTAACGCAGCTTTTCCGACTGCAATAATTACACAACAGATTCAATAGTTAACTTTTTGTTTTGCTTAAATTTTGGATAAATTGTTTTCTTCTACCATAGCCAAAAATACAAGAGGAGCAGCTCATAAGCCATAAAGTAGAATACAGAATGGCATTGACAGTTTATAAGTAACGTCAACTCCGTTCTTTATAGTTCAAATTGAAAATGAGGATATACACGTTTTTTCTTAAAGTGTTTCAAATAATTCGCCTTTACTTTTTTGTCTTAAGCACCTCCTCTAGTTCATTTTCGTCTAGTTTCTTAACGCTCAATAAATTGTTCTGCAAATATTCACACATCCATGTAGTTTTTATTCGTAAGTGCATTGCAGTGGCCGCAAAAGTATGTGCCAATATTGATTAGTGCATTCAAATGCATCTGAAATATCATAAATACAGAAGATAAAAACTTGACGAAAAATCATAGAAGCAGTATCCGAGCAGCGCCAAAAGAAGATATTGGAAGAATATTTTCAATGACCGTGACGATGATATATGGGGACGAGGATAGGAATAAAATAGTCTTAATGGCGATCCAAGTGATCATTTGGACACAAGCACCATCTTCATCCTCTTACGTAGTGCTACACAAAACTTGGATATATTTTTATCCGCCTGGTCCCGCATAAATTGTATTTTGTAATATCGTATGGTCTTTCTACCTGGATGCTTTCTTACTTTGCCTGGAAATAACGTTTTACTTGATTTATTGTTGCAACTTCATACGAAATGGACGCAACAGTTAAGACACTGTTACCGGCCCATGGGCTACTGGCAGTGTATTAATGAGAGTTCCTCCTCAGGAGGGGGGGAGTGTACACTTCTCATTCTGAGCATGTTCTATTACATCAATAAGAAACTTACATTATGTTGTTATTATTTTCTTCATGTATTAATGAGAGATCCTCTTCAGGAAAGGGGTTTACACTTCTCCTTCTGAGACTAATAATAGAACAATACTCACTTGTTATTATTTTCTTCATTACTACGTTTTATGAGGACAATTATCACTTCCAATGCCTCTACCCGAATATCCCATTTGTTTCATATGACTGAATCGGCTGAACCCTATGAAGAGGTTGTCAAAGTACAACGACTAGTGTAGCTTTTCCTTTCTTTCTATAGGCAAGGCATCTAGCAATCAGGTAAAATGAAGAGTTGCTTTATTGAAATCTGGATCAATATTAATGGTCGGTATAAACAATTAATCCTTAAATCAGTTATGACCACAAAGGAGGGGAAGATAGCTAATTTTTAACTGATCACTTTAATTTGCGAGCTGTATTAAAATAGGTTGGTAAATTAAATGATTTCCAACTACTTTCAAGCATTCATCCTTTCACCCATAAAACTAAATACTTAACATTAGATTAACTATTAGTAAATATCTAACAAAACGTCTTGATTATTTAAATATTATTTAATTAACACGATCTCCTTTCTTCACTGAACTTTATAAAACTGTCTTTTATTTTAACTAACTGTTTCTCCTTTCACACTCAATACCTTGTTACTTTGCTTCTTCTGCAATTCTCTCAAATTAACTTCACCAGGGATATAAGACTTCGAAACTTGATTCGAATCTTGAGTACAGGAATAGATTTGTCTAACTTCAATTTTTCAACCGCCATTTTAAATTCTTCTACGTCTTGAGAAAATGCGTCTAAAACGTCCAAAAGAGTATTACGCTCTTTCTGTCCTTCTAATGGGCGCAAACCTTCACTCGAGCTTAGAAGGAGCTGGGAGTGAACAATCTCAAATCCAAAGAAAAATTTTTATTTTGAGAATTTAAAATTAGATATTGAATGAAATAAAGTATGTCAATGCGTAGGCTAAAACGAGCTGTCGCCGAGCGTATAAATTAGGCCCTAGCTCAAGTGCCGGGGAATAGGGTGCGGGTTGATTTATATAAGGCGCCACGGGCTTTTAGACAGCACAAGCGAGAATTACCCCAAAGTTGAAATATGGAACTCGTTTCAGCTTAAGCTTCGCGACAAAATAAATGAATACCAAAAATTCGTTACTTATTTCTATCAAGAAAATCGATCAATAAAACAATAAAAATAAGTTAGAAAATTAGATTAAATATATATTCCGGCAATTTATCAGTAGGTAATAATAACGGAAAAATAATTACCCAAAAATTAATCAAAATTTAAGGTCGGTATAAACCAAGTACCCGAATTAGCAAAAAAAAAACTAAAGTCGATGAGAACAAATACTCAAAAAAATTAATCAAAAATGGCTAAAGAAAGAGATAAACAAATATTCAAAAATTAATCAAAAATAATCAAGAGCGTTTCAATTATTGAGCGCTAATGATAAAACCCGTGAGGGGTTGCTAGTCCTCCATCGGGCGCCTCCCCAGGTGGCGGATCGGGGAAAGCTTCCCAGATATGGGTGGTACCGGGGAAATAAAATACCCGGGGCGGACCAAAACTAGCACATCGGAAGCGTCTGTACTTCAAGAGAAGCGGCTTCAAACGACGTTGGATCCCATGTTAGGGGCGGTCGAAGCAAAGAAGGAAAACTATACAAACCCTTCAGAAGGCAACCGGAAACCACTCAAGTATACTTTACCAGGAAAATTACATGGAAGTATACATAAAGGAATGGCCCTCAGTCTCCGGCAAAACGAGGGTGCTATATAAGAATCCCCGGAGTTAAAAATAGAAAACTACTTAATATTGGTACATGGAATGTCCGAAGTATGTTTGAGGCTGGAAAGCTCGCAAACATTATTAAAGGAATGAACAGACTTGACATATCCATCCTTGGAATTAGTGAAACTTGGTGGCCCGGATCAGGAATATGCAATTCAAAAGAGAAAAGACTACTACTCGGGGAATGACGATAGAGACCACAGAAGGGGTGTGGGAGTAATAGTCACCCAGGAAATTGCCAAGAGCGTCACTGAGTTTATCCCCTACTCAGACAGAACAATGCTACTAAAAATAGAAGCAAAACCTATAAACATCAATGTTATTCAGGTATATGCCCCGATACTTGATAAGAATGATGAGGAAGTGGACGTATTCTACGGAGAAATTGAAGAATTGTTAAAACTCACTAAACCACATGAAATTAACATCGTACAAGGTGATGTCAATGCAAAAGTTGGCTATACAAGCACAGATGATGTGGTTGGCCCATTTGGCTTGGGCGAGAGAAGCACTAGAGGAGACCGACTAGTTCAGTTCTACCAGGAAGGGAAGCTTAAACTTACAAATACCTGTTTTTCTCTGCCCCCCAGACGACTATATACATGGAAATCGCCTCAGGATTCTCCTGACAATATAGTTAGAAATCAAATTGATTTTATTATTATAAACAAAGGATTTGCCACGTCAGTCACGGGTATGCACATACCCTGGAGCGGATGTCCCATCGGACCACGTCCTACTTATGGCCTCTTTCAAATTGAAGCTGTGCCTGACGAATAGACAAAATCCCAAAAAACAACTGGGCTTGGAGAATCTTAAAAATAACATTGTTAGATCTGAATTACATCGTGAAATCAACGAACGAATGGGAGAACTCCGAGTAACAAGTCTAGATGCCGAAACAAATAATACATGGAACAACATTAAAACGGTCTTAAACGAAACCTCCCAGAGAGTACTAGGACACCGAAAAGCTACCCCTAAAAAAAATGGATGACAGAAGACATTCTTCAACTTATGGATGAAAGACGAAAACATAAAAATGTAAGTATAAATCAATATCGAATAATAAACTCACAGATCAGATCTGCAGTGAGAAGAGCCAATAGACAATGGATAGAGCAGGAATGTCAAGAAATGGAGAGGCTGCAACAGATGCATGACACTCATGGGGAGCACAAGAAATTAAAGGAGGTGGCTGGAGAGTACAAAAAAAAAACCGCCACAGTACTTGTACTACTTGTCAACGAAGATAATGAAATAATTGTGGAAACAGATCGAAAGAAAAAGGTCTGGGAAGACTATATTGCGGAACTTTTTCGGGACTATGAAAGAGGAGATTCCAAATCTAATACTGAGAGTGAAACAATGACCGGACCATCGATAACAAGGGAAGAAATTTGCAAAGCAATACAACAATCAAAGGATAGAAAAGCAGCTGGTCCTGATGAGTTACCATCCAAAATCATCAAATTAATTGATGACGATAACCTTTCCTTATTAGAGAACGTTTTCAATAGAATTTATAACGAGGGTAAATTCCCTCTGGATTGGCTAAAATCTACCTTCATTCCACTACCTAAAAAAAATAATGCAAGAAAATGCAGCGACTACCGACTAATAAGTCTAATGAGTCACGGACTAAAATTTTTTCTCAGTCTTGCATAACAGAATATACAGGAAGTGCGAGGCAAACATCAGTTCGGCTTTAGAGGTGGAATGGGGACACGAGAAGCCCTCTTCGCTATACGTGTGCTGGTTCAAAACTGCCGAGACGTGCAGAAGGATGTCTTTGTTTGTTTCGTTGACTATGAGAAGGCTTTTGACAAGGTCCAACATCAAAAACCAATTAAAGTACTAAGAACAACAGACGTGGCTGAGAAGGATATTCGCTGTATTCAAAGCTTATACTGGCACCAAACTGCATATATAACAACAAATAATCTCACAACAGACGACATCGAAATTCGCAGGAGAGTCAGACAAGGGTGCATACTGTTTCCGCTTTTGTTTAACCTATACTGCGAAGCTATCTTTAATGAAACATATGAAGATGTAGAGACCGGAATAAAAGTAAATGGAGTGTGTGTAAATAATATTCGATACGCCGACGACTCGGTAATAATAGCAGACATTGAAGAGTTACAGCAAATGATAGACCGATTAAATCACACCAGCAATAAATATGGACTAAAGGTAAATAGCAATAAGACAAAGCTTATGATAATCAGTAGACGTAAAGTGCCTTATACACACGCGCAGCTTTTAGTGGATGGTATTGCTCTGGAACGAGTACCATGTTATAAGTACCTCGGAGGCTGGTTGAACGAAGATTGGGAGGACGAAAAGGAGATAAGAGTGAGAACAGAGGTGGCCCGCCAGTACTTTCTTAGATTTAGGAATATTCTCACCAACAGGGATATTGATTTGAGATTAAGAATGCGATATGTCAGGTGCTACGTGTGGTCAGTTTTGCCTTATGGTATGGAATCTTGGACACTTAAAAAAGCATTAATTAATAAGTTGGAAGCATTTGAAATGTGGACCTATCGCCGAATGATGAAAGTGCCATGGACTGACAGAGTTACAAATGAGGAGATCCTGAGAAGAATGGGAAAAGACAGAGAAATTCTCCTAAACGTAACACATACTGAGAAGTCCAAAATATAGACTTCTTCAACTCATAGTCGAGGGCAGGATAGATGGTAGACGAGGCGTCGGGAGAAAGCAAATGTCATGGCTAAGGAATATGAGAGAATGGACTGGTCTCAGAAACATAGGAGATTTGGTACACACGGCAACAGATAGGGAAGCCTACGAAAATGTAATCGCCAACATCCATTAGCAGTGGATAGGCAGCTGAAGAAGAGAATGATAAAAAAAACATACTTACTGAACCGGCCTGTCCCGTTGGAGATTCGCTTAAAATCTAATTAAATAAAACAGGTGAATAAACAAACATTACCTAATAATGAAATATCACAGCTGGTCAGGGAAAAAGAAAGATTAAAGTAGAGAAAATTTCAATAAATCAGTTCTTATGGTTACACTGTATTCTTAAACGAAAAAAGGTAGGCTTTACTCGGTGAAATAATTCACATGCTTAATCTTAAGAAATTCCGAAATATTCAGTTGTAATTAATGACGATCGCTCAAGGCATTAATAAAAAGAACGTCAGTAAAACATGTTAAAAGCCAGCGATACTGCAAATAACTTCTCGTTGTAGGTAAGTTCAATTAGCTCGAGTAATCACCTAATTATAGACTAATTCACGTACCTCGAATCATGATTCGTCACAGCCGTATAACTAACTTACTAGGGTTATTCGGTTCAGTTAAATTATGTTGACAACTGCCGCTAAAACGATATATAGAAAAATCTAGTTAGACCTGGCGTTATTATAGCCACCAATTAATTACAGACCTTAACGTATGACAATTTACTCCACGGTCAAATTACCAGTAGGACAAAGATAATAAACAGTCGGTTCGAGTAAAGAAAATCGAACGCCGCAATAATAAAAACAATTAAAAATAACGCAAAGTATACTAGGCTGTAGTAACAACACTAGTAGTTATCTGATCTATGGTTATCCAACGTAAGCCAGAAATCGTGAAAATGGAGAATAATAACAAAACTAGTTCGACCTACATCGTTATTGCGTCAGTCAATTAAAAGTTAAAAAAAAAGAAACATTCGATTCGAAATCTGATTTATTTTAGATCAACGGATCTATCAGAATTTTAGAATTTGATTAAATAAAATCAAGCATTTTAGGCTCGTCAAACTTGCCCAAAAATTCAAAGTTCGTTTAACGGTAGCAATAGACCTCACGGTAGCAGTAAACCCAACGGTAGCAGTAGACCCAACGATAGCAGTAGACCCAACGGTAGCAGTAGACCCAACGGTAGCAGTAGACCCAACGATAGCACCCTGTGAAAGAACACATATTCAAGGTTCCACAGGTAACTCTTAATGGACGAGCATTATAACTCGGTAATCAAAATCAACTATCAAGGAAAAACAGAAATCAGAATTAAAAAAACAATAATTTACCTGTGCCAGTGCCTTAACGCTAGACGGCTTTCAGTTGGGCAAGTGGGCTTCTGCAAGAGATTAAAAAGGGAATTAAAAATCAGCCCATATGCGTCACAAAATGATGGCGTTCACAGAGAGACAAAGAAAAATGCACAAAAAAACTCAACTCACCTTGCAAAAAGCAGCACTCAAATCCCACAAAGGGCAGTTTCAGACACCAACACTTAAGAAAAGGTAAGGTACAACTAACGACTGAAACTTTTAAAATGACCCGGTTGGAAAAATCCCATTAACAGGTAAAAATCACAATTGATTCCAACCGGCGCCGGCGTCTAAAATGACTGCTTGACTCAGTTCGTCGTAAAAGAGTGACCCAAGCGACCAAAAACAGAAGAGCAGCAAGCCGCACGAAGACTCCCACCTCAAAAAAAAAACTCGCTCAACCAATGAATATCCAGCACGGTTAATCACATGTTCCTCTCAATAATTCATCCAAGGGAATTAAACGATAAAAACCAGGGATTTCGATGCATATGCATCCTCAAAAAACTACCCAGAGTAGCCAAAAGCGCATTGTCATTAAGCCACTTCAATTAATAGAACTACCAATAATTATTCAGATGCAATTAAAATAAATGCGTGCGACGCTCAATCTCATCAACTAATCCCAAAACAGTATGCTACGGAGCCGGAAATAGGGCCTTCTACCATCGACTTAACCTTCACGCGCTAAATTTAATTTGTTGAAAATAGAATCGTTTCGCAGTGCGGATTTATTTAAATTTCTCGATCGAGAGAGCGACGAAGCGTTCGGGACCATGTGAAGGGTGACGAATTCTGGGGTGATTTACGCATCGATATACGCCAGACAAAACGGCCTGTGACAACTGTCCCTAATCCATGTTGGAAAAGGTGAACACTGGAACACAGAGAACACGAGATATTTCCTAAATATCTGTGCAAACAAAACGGCCTAATATCTTGGCGTCAAACAGAGCGACGTTAGAGGCCGATGTTTTACGGTTGAATGTTCGTATTGCACTTCTTCAACTCCAACCTTCAACTAAACTTAAATTTTGGTACCGGTAGGGAAAAGGGCGGGAATTGCGCGGACGCGGTGCATTTGAGATGGTAGAGAAATATTCTCTCTTTATTTGACATTTATGTTGTTTACGTAACATTGACGGAGGCAAATATGAATTAAATTTAAACGTTTAAAAACGTTTTCCTTGTTGGAGAGTGACAACTAGGTACATTTCCAGCGATTATTTTGTATAATGGAATCTACAGACAATCCAGGTTCGGACTAAGGAGTAATTGAATTACGATGCTTTCAATGCACAAAATGTTGTTTACCTGGGGTGAAATAAATGTATTCGGGTTCTAATTATGGCTCAATCATACTACGAACATGCAAAGTGTTATCACAAAACTATACGGTGAAAAAAGATAATTTAATACATTTGTTGGGGTGTTTCCCCAACCATTAGCATTATCTATATAAGCAGTTTTTGTATTTAAGATCCAGGCCTCGTATCTATATTTTGTTCTCACCTCTGGTGAATTGTTTAAATTAATGTTTTCTAGAACAGTTCACCATTGATTTATCGTAAAACGTACAAAATAAAGCGTACATTTCTTTCGTAATTTTTCAAATTGCAGATTGGTCTAAAGGTCCCAAAGTGTTATTATCAGCGCAGTGTAGTTATCGGAAAATTGTCAACGACCAGTCTCATGGCATATCTGCTTTTGCTAAATTATTCCCCATGCTCGCATCTGAGTCTTTAGTAAAACTGACCTGAAAAGTCTTATTTCTTTAATGATTACTTTAGAAACATTTTTTTTCTTGACAATATATTTTAGTTTATTTATTTATCATGTCAGCGACAAAAAGTAATTCAAAGTTTATATGACGACAAGATACAGACTTGGCACCTTTTTAGAAACAACGAAACGCTCTCCTCTGCAGAACACCGTCATTTTATTAAGCCCCTTTCCTAGCCTTTTAGTAAAATGCAAACACCTATCTTTATATCGATTAACGGCTTGTAAAGGGGATTAAAAATATATACATATAGACTTGTCGAACCATCTATATATAGCTAGTTATAAAAAGTCGCTTTACCATTTATTATTCTAAATAGACTGGTATTGATATGATAAAATGTTTGAAGGACCTGTCGACAACAAGACAATTTGAATGTTTGTAGCAAACGCAGTATTGATGGTATCAATTAAGAGTGTCAATTAATTAGGGCAAACCGGTTATGAAGCAACAGGGGAGTATTAGATATATATTAGGCGCAATTGGTAGGCACCTCTCCATTCTAATTTCTTCATATAATTATAGGTACATGCAGAACTTTAAATATAGGAAATCAATTTACTATATCGATATTAAAGAAGAACATAATCAATGACTGAATGATAATAACGAGAAGACCTGGCTTTCTTCATATCATTAGTTCAGTGGCGGCTCGTGGCTTTACCGTCAGGTGACGTAAACGGCCGGCGCGCGGCGGAGGCAAATGCGCAAATTTCTGAGGAGCCACGCCCAAAAGTTGTTAAAGCAAACACACACCTTTAGGCAAACATATCTTGATGGCTCATTCGCGATATTGCTAAAATAGGTATGCAATTGTAATTAAAAAAAAAATAAAGGGCTGATACTTATATATCTTATATTTACTCAAATATAAAATATTGCTTTGAACTTTTTTTTTATTATACATATTTTTATTCACTAAATAAAGTAATATTTACGTCCTGTATTTAGAAAAATAAAAGCTACTTATCTTAAAAGCTATATCAAACACATATATTACTTACCAAATCATATTAAATTTTGGTCTTCTTAACCGTTGAGGAAAGTCCAGGGTTGGTTTAAGTCTATAGTTTTTCATACACAAAATCGATTCTTCTATCCTTCAGGCTTGAAAATTTGTCAATTATATCTTCGTAAAACTGTTGCGTGTTCATTAACTCATTAAGCAGTTCAATAGAAATCTGTGATAAATTTGCATGTCTGAATTACGTAAATAGGTTTTAACCTTTTTTAGGCAAGAAAAACTTGGTTCCACCGAAACACTAGTTGATGGAATTGTTATTATTGTCACGGGTCACGGCTAGGAACCGTCAGAATTTTCTCGGCCGGCGATGACTTATACGAAAGAACGTAGAGCCGACAAGGCTAGTTCTATAGGGTAGCACACAAACATTCGGATGGTTCTTAGCCGTGACATTGCCTCCCTCTTAAACCTTATCGTCCCAATCAGGTACTTCATGTCCGTGATATGCTTTGAGCCTGTCGAGGTGGACAACTTTCAGTTTGCTTCTGGGGCTACGTTGAATTATATACAGTACGCCATTAATTCTTATGATGCCTGTATAGGGCCCTTCCCATACTGACGTTAGTTTGGGAGATCTTCCTTTCTTCCTTTGCGGATTATATAACCAGAATTTATCGTTCATCTGAAATCCTATAGAATTAGCTTTGAGATCATATCGAGTCTTCATTCGGTCACTAGCGATACGTTCAAACGGCAGTCCCACATTATACGGTTTCATCTTCCCCGTGGATCTTGTTTTGGGTCCACTGCCGGCACCATGATTTCACATTCTGGCAGTAGTTGGCCCAATAAAATCTATCGCGGATCTTGTTAATCGCTTTGTTCACTACTAGATGAGCATCAGACTTCACATTATGGACTTCTTCCAGGACTTCCGACACACTCTTCCTTGGTACCACTAACTGCGCCTTCACTCTCTTTCCATCAGCGTTTTCCCAGGCTCGTTTAAGAAGTCAATTTTCAACTACCTGGGAGTCCCACTGAGTCCACAGCGTTTTAAAAGTAAATCCCTTAGTTGAAATATCTCTCCAGCTCGGTCTTGATTGACGTTCTGCCTTAGCTTTTAGCAGTAGTGCTATTTCACTATCCTCAAGCTGCTCTTTTTTTAGTTGCTCGGTGGTCCCCTGCTGATCAACCTTGAACTTGATTTGCCTAATGGGAGTTGTTCCTTTGCGTTGGTCTATTCTGTGGCAATGTTTATAGTTATCCCCGCATGATCTTCTGGATAAAGCGTCTACATTATTATGCCATCTTCCTTCTCGGTGCCTAACCTTAAAGTTATATTGTTGTAATCCTTTCTGACTTACCTTTGAACTCCTAGCGTCTCTGGATGGAGATGTAGACCATACTTGTATTCGACAGTCTCTTTTGAAATGTCCAGTCCTGCTACATCTATAGCACTGATTTCTAACATTTCGATTAAATGGCCTAACTTCTATTGGCTGCCGGAGTCTCTCCGTGGCCGGAAGAACTTCGGTTAATTTCACCCATCTTAGTTAATTCACTCTTCGCAAGCTTTTCTTCCTAGATGAATACGGCTCTCATTATTGACTTAGAGATGTTACAGGCCGCCTCGATTTCTATGGTAGTACCCAAAACTTCACGGCTGCTATCAAATTTAACTAGACGTCACATCTTCTGAGTTTCTGGATCCCTGATACCATTCACGAAATATTGGGCAGCAAGGTCCACTTGAAATTCCTCTGCCTCAAACTCTTGCAGGTTTTCACCAGGCTTCTGATGCCGGGACTTTACTTGTGCCTGATACAGTTCTATTCTGTGTTGGTCTCCAAATCGTCTCTCTAGGACAGCTACAAGTATGTCATATTTACCTTGTTGGCTGATGGGAATGTAGTAGATCCAGGGCAGATCCAGGAAGCGCTAGTGGTAGTGATGTAGCCATTTCTTCGTTATTCCAACCATTGGCAACAGCAGCGGCTTCAAATTGTCTTTTGTACATTGTTTGACTGTCATAGGTTGGAGGTTTGATATGCTGTCCTGTGGCGAATACCCGCTCGGCGAGTCCTTGATTTTTTAGTCTGGTAACTTCTGCTTGTAGATTTCCCATATCTTTCTGTACGTTTCCTGCTTCTTTTGTACACTTCCAACTTCATTTTGTACATTTCCAACTAATTTTTGTACAGTCCCAACTTCTTTTTGTATATTGTTTACTTCTTTTCCAAATTTCTCATTTTGCCCGTACAATATTTTCTGTAATTTTCCTTGCTCGCCTACAATTACATTCAGCATCCATTTCTGAAGCTGATCCTGTTCTGTTTGCCTTTTATCTTCTTGGTCTAAAATTTTCTGAAGCTGATCCCCTTCTATTTGCCTTTTATCCTCTTGATCTTGAAAATTTTTCTGAAGACAGTCCTGTTCTGCTTGCCATTTACGTTCATCCTCTTCCCGATCCGCTTGAATTTTATCTTTTTGATCTTGAAAAACTTTCTGAAGCCGGTCCTTTTCTGTTTGCCTTTTACGTTCATCTTGTTCTCGATCCGCTTGCCTTTTATGTTCATCCTTTTCTCGATCCGTTTGCCTTTTATCTTCTTCATCTTGAAAAATTTTCTGAAGCCTGACCTGTTCTGTTTGTCCCGCAGCATTTAGATTTTCCATGAAGTTGGCCACTATTTTATTTTTTTTGCTCCATTTCTGCAGTTTGTTGCCTTGTATTGACCATAGAATGTTATAAAATTTTCACAGAACCCACCGGTCAAAATGGTCCCGATGACGTTCTTGTACCCTCTTCTCTCCTCGAATACTTCACAAGTCCCGACTCTTCAAAATCCGACGTCTGACACCAACTATTAGGTTTTTCCCATGGGTTCTGAACGAAATTACAACTTTAATTTGATTCGTGCTAAGGCACGAATCAAATATCCTACTTCAAAATTATAAAACAATAAATAGATCCATAAGAACTGGCAGCCATTTCTATAGTCTATCAAACTCACCAATTTCATCCTAACCAAAGCAACCTCAACTAAACAACCTATCCCTAACCTAAAAAACCTTATAGTGTTGTAATTTTTAAATCCCATTTTAGCTAGTTAAATATCAACAATTTTATTAATAAATCATCAATCCGCCTCTGTCTTCATATGGAGAATCCTATTGAGTCTCTAATGAATTTGCACCTTTCAATAAAATTAAAAGCTATATTGACCCAAAAATGGTAATATTTAGCGCAGCTACAATAATCCACATTAAGGGAACACCGAAATATCACCCTTAAAATGATTTCGAATTATAGTAGAAAGAGTTTGCTCTCTCTTCAGATATTGTGTAGTTTTTGTTCAATTTTTGGTTTGATACCGCTTTACTATTTCGAAGAAAAGCGATTTCTAAGGAGAAAGACCTATTTAACGTATTTGGTGTTAATACTGATTATAATGATGGCTGCGGAAGTTGAAACGATCTACAGGTGCGAATATATTTTGCATAGAATAATTTTCTACTCATTTTAAAAGTATACCTACACGAAAAGTTAAACAAAAGATACTTATGCACTAGGCGACTGCAAAAGTGGATTTGTCTTTAATGGTGTTAATTTGTTGATAATAAGAATTGTATAATATTATGGATGCACCGGCTTTTTTGCGATAAAATATAATGACAAGAAATTTTTCCTACAATTACTTGTTAACTCAATCATTGTCAAAAAAAGAACGGTGGGTGCTTAAAACTGCACGACAAAAGTGAAAACTTGAGCTAGGCGAGATTAATATTAAAAAGCAAAATATAATTTTTTAAAAAAGTTTCTTGGAGGCGTCGAGCATTGATCCCGGTACCTCACATGCCAAGCGAGCGCTCTACTACCTGAGCTACACCGCCGATGGAAATACATGCGTCTAAATCGAATATAAGTATATAAACCGGCATAAAATCTATTTCTTGTAAATTTAGCAGTTAGGTAAAAGATTATTCGAACTAATTAATACAGAGGGTGACAAAATTTACAAGGTAATCTAAATAAGAATTTTAATGCCTTATACCAATATACAAAGTTTAAAATTAAATCTATTTTTTGCAGCATTTACATGATAAAAGATTTCAATCTCGTCTCCTTGGTGGCAGTAATAGGTGAAATTCTAGGAGTGTTTATATGGTGTACCGCCCTTTATCAAGCATTTTTCAAAAGCGATGTTTGGGAAGGCCTTTTCACGGATATAATCAATCTGGAAGAGAAAAACAATTTGAACACGCTGCGTGTAAGAGAGAGCAATATACTGAAAAATGGCAATCTTCAAATGTTCTGCACTATCGTTATGATTATAGGTCTCTTTGCATATGAAACTATAACTTTCAGTGGTGAGGACAAGAAAGTATTTCTATTTCTGTAAGTGTTTAATAATTTACGTTGACTAACCAATACCTATTCAATTTCTGGAATAGTAAGTTTAATGTTCTTTAAATTGGCTACACATTGAAAGGATCTTAAGCGCGTTGCAATTCGGATTTTTTGGCCAAGCAATTTGGCAATATAATTTTTCTAAAATTTTACTAGTTTTGGTACACTTATACCCAAGTATATAAATTGTTGATTACATTTTGAAACAATTAATTCCATATTTCTGCAACTATGTTCTGCATTTTGGTATGACGAAATTACGGTTTGAACAAGATATTTGTTCTTGAAGAGATCGAACTTATCCTTTCGTTGAATTTATCAATAGTTCAATCGATCAATAGAAAGGCATGGCATATTTTTACCTCTGAACTTTTACATTTTGATGTATTTAGTAAGTTTATACTAAACCTTATTATGAATCACAGGGTATTTATATATGAAATATTTAAATAATTTTTTTTCTGAATAGCAATGGCTATTTTCATAGGTGGCAGTTCTCCTAATTATTCCATTTATCCATAGTTTCGGAATCAGTTTAGTTAAGTTCGAGTTAGTTCTCAGAACAAGCCATTTATCTTCATCTAAGAATATTAAATTTTTGATATTCCACTTTTGCAATATCTGAAAATTATTTGATTTCGTATATTTGGAATTTATGCATTTAGTCTATTAAGAATTTAATTGTCATAAAATCATCATATATAATATGTATTCAGTTTTTCAAAGTATATTTTCATCTTTGAAAATGCTATAACTATCACTCTACTGATGGGTGCAAAAATAATTTATTACGACGCCACTTAACTTGGTATTTTAGTCATAATTTCCCAAAATTTATTCGATGCGAAATATTTCTATTTTTTAAACAAGTATGGCGTTTACCTGGCAAAAGATATATTTGATGCAACATTTGCTCAGTATTTTGTAAATTATATTGATATTTGATTTTTAGCACAAGTTACTTATACTTCTTTCTTCATTTTCTGCTATCTGCCATAATAGGAAATATGGCCTTAATACTGAAAAACAAATTCCAAGATATCAACAGCCTATTATCAAGCTACGACGTCGATGGATCAATATCAGTAATTAAAGGTAAGTTACATTCATTAAACCCAATGGACACTGTTTCTTGCTTTTTAGCTATTCTAGTTAGGAGGCTCTAGTGTCGCCATGTTTTCTCGAAGTCTGCCTTTGCTCCTTAGATCTTCTAATTTGCTCGCCATAGAATTAATTGTAATACCTGTGCCGATCTGGATCTTAATTATGCAACAGTACTGATTTAACACTATTGCAGCTTACCAACTTTTCCAGATAGCTCTTGTTAATTTAGTTGATATCTTCCTGCGAAAAGATCCGAGTATTGCCCTTTGTACAAGTAAAGGTATAAAAAGGTCAAAAGAATGATAAAAACTCTTCTTTTGGAGAGGGTGTAATTTTAACGCAAATTTATATCTAGTTTCTACATAAGTGACAGCCAAAATTAGATAGATTTGCGTCGCGATATACACGACACTGAATCTAGTCTTCTTTAGTCATTCCATGTTTCTCATACAGTAGATGCAAAATGCATTTAACTGTGGAGCAAACAAAATTAGTTTCTTCCAAAATATCCATTGTTATATTCGAAGCTAAATTTTTGATATTTTATGGTTGCTTCTTTAATTGCAAATTCTCTAAAGTTATGTTTAATTATCGGATCATCTAGATTAATACCTAAATGTGAGCCTTCTGCTGCTTGATGGCCTACTACGCCAAAAACTTATGGTTGTCAATTACGTCGTCATTAAAGGAAACTATGAATAGTTTCAATTGCTGTCATTAAACATGATATTAAGGCCTCTTTGATTACAGACCTATTATCATAATCAGTGCTTCTTGTTCCCCGAATTTAGTATAAGATAGGTGTCTAAAATTTAATGCGCGTCTAGTAGCAGTATTAGTAATAGAAGAAGGGATGCCAAAGGGCTTTGCTGATAGGCACGAGGACCTTTGCAACATACTCCAGATCTCGTCTCATCCACCCACCCCACCTCTAGTGCCCTGTCAGGAAGACCCTCCCTTCCTGATAAAGGTGAAGATATTTCTCCATGGCATGCACACACTCTCCTCGACCTGCAGTATTGCCGACCCGAAGACTCTTGCATCGGCTGCGCATCTGCCCAGGTAATACAAATGGGTTTCATCCATCCCTACGCAGACTGCAGTGCCGTATAATGATCCCTGATATGGTGCCAGGGTCTTTCTATCTCTCGTCAGGAGCCATTCCGTCCTGATTTCCTCAGGCTCAGCAACAAAGTTCTCCGCCTCTCTGACTCCTTTACTCTGTTGAGAAGGTAGTATCGGCCTACTCTTTGATTGCCACTCTTATTTGAGCTCTGGAAAAGCCTGAAAAAGGATCTGATATTATGGGGAATGTCCGAGCCAAGTCTGGGAAATTCATCTGCTACCTTGTTCCGCACCATTTTGCTGGATCTCGGAAACCATGTCAGCTTCAATCTCTTGTTTTGCACTTGCAGTCGCGATAGAACCTCGCCATAAGGCGAACGTAATATAAATGTAGTTGCTGTTCAAGCGAGCGGAGGGCCAGGCATGATGTGTTCAAATATTTGAGGACGAAATATGACGGGAGTATTATATCTAACATTTATATCACAGTCGCCCTATGGCGAGGTCCTACCGCGTCTGCAGTTTACGTATGTGCTACCCGCACACCTGGACCATTTAGGAATTATTTATGAGTGCACAGATCGAATGGAGGCTTGGTTATTAGGGCAAATTACTGCTGTTCATTTTCTTGTCTAACCTTATCCATTGCTGCAACCATCAAGATTGCGCACACCTCTGCTTGGAACACTGTCGCGTACTTTTTCAGGGGGTAGCTTTCGCGAGTGCGGCTAGACTGCATGAAGAATTCCGCTTCTGAGGACTGTTATCTAACCGGTCGTGAGCCATCGGTGTAAGTGTCTAACTGTTTAACTAATATCGCCATTTAGTTTGATGTTTTTGTTGGACGCAGGCAACCTTAAACCCAAACTAGTCAACGGGATCCTATTTCCTATCCTGTATTACATTCTTCCCTAAAGGCTCCAGACCCTATGGAAGCCCTTCTTTTTATCAATCTGAGAGAAGCTTTGCATCTTATAATTGTCAATGTGGACAGCTTTTATGATCTGAGGTGTTAGAGTGATTTTTTGAAGATATGCTATGTAACCTGCAGTAGTCTAACATAATATGCTTCCTGCAATTTCCACTGTATCTCCTAGAACTCGTTGTTTTCATAGTAGATGTGCTTCTAGTAAGGTACATATACCTCAAAGAAGCGTTCCAGGTCGAAAAGCCGGTAAGTTTATTTTTCTATCTTAGGCTAATTGGGTGAGAGGAAGAGGATAACATTCACTTACATTTTTCCCGAAGAAATTGTACAAACTAGATATTGTCAATTGTGAATCATCGCCCGGCCGGCCGCGAAGTTTCGGGATCGCTGGAATTATCTCGATGGCCTCGTCGAGATCGTATAGAGTGGCCTCGGAATACTTCCCGAATATGCGTGATAGATTGGAGATTATATATAAGCAGACCTAAGGCGAATGTTGGTCGGTTAGTTCAGTTCAGTTAATCATTGAGTGTTGAATAGATATTAGTTGTAAAGTTATAAGAGTAGTTTAGAGTGTTAAATTGTATATAGTGGTAGTGAATAAAGAGAGTATTAGTTGAAAATAGCAAAGTTGTAATTCTGTTAAGAACCCACGGGAAAAACGTAACAATATTTTGGTTGTTTCCATATCAATTTACTTCCCTTAATAAGTGATCTTCTGATCAGTAAAGCATCATAAAGTGGCACTTGTTTCAATATCGTCATCAGTTCCATCATTATCCAGAACTCCTATCAGAATATCTCTAGTTTATATATTCATCCAGTTGGTTGAGGCATTGATAACTCAGTTAGCCTGGAACAGATCAATCTTCACGAATGTACTTCTTGCTTCATCCAATCCATGTGTAGCTGTACATTTAGTGCCGTCATCACTTTTAAGAACAAAGTATTTGATTTTAAATCAACACTTATAATTCATTGACTCCATTCTTATGGTTTTCAGGTACTAAGAAAGTAAAAGATCTATACTCCGCCATGACCGAAATAGTGGGAAGATTCAATGAACTATTTGGACCTCAGCTGTTTCTAATGGGCTTACACTGCTCATCTCAAATCTTGCAGTGGAGCGTCCTGCTAGTTTATAGTATGTTTGAATCGAAAGATGATCAGTCTGATGATTATGTGAAATTAGTTGTTGGAGTAATTTACATTTTTCTAATGTTGGTAAGTAATGTAATATCAGATGAATAATAGGATTCTAAGAATAACTGTTGATCAATTTGCAAAATCAGGCATTTGCGTAGCGCAGCGCTAACTTCAGCCAGTAATTTTGGTCCAAAGCAGAAATTATTGGTCGAATATCATACCAATATTCATGTATAACCTGTGTAATATATGGTTCAAATATTTGCTGCTATTTTTTAGATATGGCTTGGAGTGACGATGTTCTGTTGCGATATGGCTGTAGTGGAGTCAGAAGAAATAATCACCATCTGTTACAGGCTACAACTCAAATACTCAGTCTTCTCGGAGCCGTATCAGAGCATCAAAAACCTGTTGTACCTTGTGAACAACTCCAAAGTGAAATTCACTGCAATGGACTATTACGAAATAAACAGATCAACGATGTTTGATCTGATTGGCACCACCGCTACGTATTTTGTTGTATTAATTCAGTTCTATGACGGAAAGAAAAAACCAATATAAAGTTATTCTAGGTGAAAATAAGAATAATTAGTTATATTCTTATAAATTTGAACAAATAGCCTTGTTTTAATGAAGCAAGCAAAATTTAATAATTTAATTAAATTACCAAATAAAAAGTGTTTCGCGTGACAAAAATTGTACTTTCCAAACATTTAGTCCTTATTCATATACAGCATAGTAAAAAATATTTTATCCTTATAGACAATTATATTCGCTTTAGCTCTTCCATGAGGCCTAGAAATACTACAATTGTCTAAAACGGTTTGTCGATAACTATCTCCAAACAGATGGGAAAGCACCTCCCTGTTATTAAGTCAACAGTTATTATATTCGAGGCTATCATTTCAGCTTTTTCGTCTAGAAATATTTCTTCTGGACCTGCTGATTTTATTCTCAATAATGGTAAACCGAAATCATCTCTAGATTCTTATAATTTGAGTCAAGGTAATAATCGACAAATAATTTTCGATGACTCCTTCTAGTTGGATAGGGATAAGCTGTATATTATTACCACGTCGATGTCTAAGGCTTCCGAAATAATTTACGATGCAGTCCGTAATAACTCTACATGTGTATAGAAATTTATTATCGGATCTCTTCGTTAAACGACTGTAGGTCGTCTATTCTTATATCGTACCTATTACCATTATTTATCGTTTTGATTAATGATCTTACTGTTAGACGATTGTAAGTCGTTTGCCATCTTATATCATACCTATTACCGTTACTCCTCGTTTTTGTTCAATAGACAGCTTTAGGTTATCTCTTATTGTGAATCACATTTACTCCTGTTCATATTTTCTTTAGATATTCTTATTGTATCCATTATCATATCTGATATGATCTCAAGTGGAGAATGTATTTTGCTAATGTTATGATAATTAATGGATCTATTTCTACTGTAATTAGCTGTAAGCCTCATGGCAGTAAATCGTTTCACATAATTTGCAACTTTATTTTTCTCCTTAAAACCGGTATCAAACTGAGCTCACTTCTTGTATACCTGTAGATATTTACAGGCTTTATACATACATTTACTTCACAGTTTAGTTTATTGATTTGGTATATCTTTATTAACTATTTATTGGTCTAATGATATAATCGCTGTCATGGGATTAATATAGATAAGTTTTGTTTAGTAAATACTGCTTATTTTGGTACTTTGTGACTAACTGCGTTTAGTCAGAACCTCAAGGATTCAAGGTTTAGTTAGAACTATTTCCAAACAGAAATTAGACAATCTTAATGATATAGAATATATATTAAAACTTTGTATCTTATTTTGATTTCATTTAATAGTCTGATAATATGGATTATATTCATTTTAGAGAATCTTCTCTTTCGATACCATAAACATAATTTAATTTGAGATAGGATTGATTGTCATAATAAGTGTTTATGAAATCATTTAATATTTAAATAAAGAGTGTAATTAGAATACAGTGGCTTATTTTGGTAAGCTAAAGTGGAAAATATTAGAATATATTTTCACGGTGTTTTCAGGGTGTTTCTAAATTGTACTGCCCTGCTTTCAATGTTCATAAATCATTGATATGTTCCTCGTTAAAAACTTAGTGACGCCTTCATCTAACTACCAACTCTTCGACCCACGCTCTTAAATAAAATTAAAACCACTGAGTGAATCTGGTAAGTGGACTGCTTGTTAAGCAATTGACTAATCGTGTTACATGCTGTTTAGTTTCATCGAGTTCCAAGTCACAGCCGTGCCAAATAAGTTTTCACTTAAAAATCCTTAAAAATCATGTGTGCAGTTCAAACGCAGTAAAAGTGAAACCTTCATAAAACTAAATTCGTTTCGTCGAGTCCCTAAACTTGTTTCCGATGGTTTCTTATATATAATTCATAGATAATTGCAGTTTGGAGATATCAATGAAGCACATTTCACTACACTTTGGGCAGCAATTATTGTTGATATTTCTGCTTTCTGCACTAGAATAAATTTCGCAGCTTCAATGTGTTAGAAGAGATGGAGTGATTTATTCTGACTTCTTTTCTCATGTAAGGGTACCTCAGTAAGATCTGCCTTCCAAAATGCATGGTTGATTTTGGAAGGTAGAAAGCTTCCAAAAAATCAAATAAGAAACAAAGGTTTGTTTGTATTTAAAATACTTAATTTGATGATGTGCCCTTCGTGACGAAACGTCATATTTAAAATCTAGGGATCCCACTTTATGGAGGAGAAAAAATGACAAAAATAAGGTGAGAAAAATCTCAGAAGATCCTTTAAGTTAAAGTCAGGATAAAATACAAAATTGACTTATTTTTCAAAGGCCTCTAAAACGAGAAAAAAAATTCGATTCAAAAAACTACTAAATATGTAACTTTTTCCCTTTTTATCACCCCTCATATCCCATAGGGTTTTTAGATCCCAATGGTGAGAAACGAATTCACCAATGATGGGCTATAATATATACCTACATTTGCGTTCCATTAATATCCAGAATTCAGTAGCATTTTCCAAATTAAGTTATCTGGATTAAATCATAAGATTTCTTCTTTACTTTGATATCTTCATATTGAACCCAATATTCTGATTTGCTAGGCGAGCAGATCTAGTAGTTGGTATATCGTTATTTTGTAAATTCAGATCTTATTTTTTTTCTGTTGCCACAAGTTATTTCACATTTATGAGAAATAAAATTGAGGTTTACGTAACAACCGAAAAAAAAACACATTTTTAAAAGATTTAGGAGATAGTTTATGCAAATGGTGTAATAAGCAAATTATATTTTGCCATAAAAGAAAAATTTATGTCATGTAATAAACTAGTAAGAAGGTAATTCGGAAACATATTTCCATCCAGGGCCTTTTATGGCCCAATTTTCCGGTTATGAGATTTTACACATTTCAAAATAATTTCACCAGCGCATAAAATTTGTGTGAGAAAATAATTGATTTGGGTCTCAGTTTTTTATTTCATCATCTATACAGGTTGACTCATAGGAGGGGGGTTTGATTACTTTAAATTACCCATTATTAATGAGTCCACCTTCATTCGTTACTGTCATACAAGGCGCTTTATTAAGTGGGTCAAACTGTTCTTTTGTTGTATCTTACTTGATGAAATGCCTAACTATCAAAATGAAATCCTGGATCCAAATGTGCAAAGAATATTGTTTCAAATAATAATAATAATAATAATAATAATAATAATAATAATAATAATAATAATAATAATAATAATAATAATATTTATCTAAGACATAACTACGCTAAATATGGACTTAACATTGAAGAAAATGATAACACAATATTTAAGCTGACTTACTACATTGGTAAAAGCTGCCCCAGCCTTTTACCAGTGTAGGAGAGCGATAGGTATACATGGGGACTGTCACCTAAAGTCACATACTGGATATACACAGCTGTCATTTGGCCTATGTTTGCATAGGGCGCACTACTGGCCACGATTAGGAAAAACAAGAGTTCAAGCCAAAATGTTCCGCCCCAAAATTTAGCATGCACAGCTATCACTTGAGCAATAAAAACCACTCTCGCCAAGGCAGTGAAAGCACTTTTAAACCTGTCTCCGTTAGTTATTTTCGTGAAAAATGAAGCACAGGTAACCGCAATACGCTTGAACTCCAAGGGTACATGGAGGGGAAAAAGCTAGGGACCTCGACACGTAACAGCTCTATACGAGGCATACCACATACAACCAGCTATGAGAGTGAGCACAGAACTTGCTCTCAGAAATTATAGGTTTAACAAACGGTTTGAAATCGAACTAGACTCAATAAATTATCTGTCACAAACTTATAACATCCACATCTACTCGGATGGATCCAAATGAACCTCAGAAGCTGGCGCAGGTGTTTATATACCCGAGCTTGACATACAAATGCAGATACCACTAGGTAATCTCAGAACCATATTCCAAGCTGAACTGTGTCGCTTAACGATGGGTGCTGGAAAAGTGACGGAGAAGCACATCACAAACAAAGATAATAATATACTGTTTCTCACGGACAGTAAGACAGTTGTACAAACACTCAATAAAATGGAGACCAGAAGCTTGGTGGTTAAGGAGTGTATAAAATCACTAAACCATATATCTGCAGAAATCAGAGTAACCATCGCCTGGAAAAAAGAGCACAACGGAGACCTTGGTAGTGAAAGAGCAGACACTCTTGCCAAGAAAGCGTCTCGTAAAAAACCAAATGGTCCAGGACCAATACTACCACTCACCATGGACCATGGACACGAACGCGAACAAATTAAAAAAGCAGCAATTCGAGAATGCAGCACCAGGTCGAAATCGGCAGAAGGGCTTCGCCACCCCAAAGCAACACTAACAGGCCCTGGTAAATGCAAAACTAGATATTTTCTAAAACCACCAAGGCAAAACTTGAAAATAATGACAGAAATACTTACCAGTCATTGCAGACTAAATGACCATCTGCTTAAGATACGTCATTGACGACGTCTTATGCAGAGAATGCTTAGAGGACGATGAGCCGGTAGAACACATCCTGTGCGACTTCCCCGCTGTCGCCAGACAAATACATACTCACCTGCAGACACAATGGCCAACGATGGCCGACATAAAGGGATGCGATCCAAGCCGCATACTAAGCTATATAAATACCGTAGGACTGCTGGATTTGTAAAACCCTTTTGGGGGCTCAAGTGGCCTAAGTGCGCAAGTGGCTGGCATATTTATGCCTCACCACCCCCTTCGTTATCCGAATCCGTAGCCGTACTTAAAATATATGGATGATCTAAAGCTAATGGGAGCCACGAGAAAACAGCTGGAACAGATATTACAGATTTTGAAGATTTCTCAAAAACAATCCAGATGCAGCTTGGCATTGGTAAATATTGCACCTTTAATACAGTGCGGAGGATGAAGCAAACGGGGCGGCTTCAGTACGGGGAGTGGTGAGACGATTGAATCGATGCTGAAGAGCGAAGCCTATAGATATCTGGGAATGCATCAACCACGAAAGATTAATGATCAGCTGATGAAAAATAAATAACATTTGAGTTTGGGCGGAAGAAGCACCTACTAAAACGCATCTAAACAGCAAAAACCTCTTAGAACAATCGCAGATACGCGTGCCCAATGTTTGATTATTCTTTCGGCAATGTGTCCTGGAGTAAAATCGATATCCAGGAGTTACAGTGCAATTTAAGAACCTTACTATGAAATGCGTCATAGAAGGCACCATTAAGAAATCACCCTTGGTCGACATGATGGAGAAAGAGGACTAACGGATATTGCCAATTGTTCGATCATCAGATCACTAATCTTAGAAGTCGGAACTCCATAGAATTATGTATGTCGCTGATGAGTCAACTCTCCTGCTTCTCCATCAGTGCGAATTTCCCGAGCCTCAGCACTCGACGAAGGAAGAAAAGTTGCAGAGATGACGAGAAAACCAGCTTCAAGCAAGATTCTTCCCAGAAATGGACAGCTTTTTTTGGCAATTCAAGATCAGACGGTTCCAGCAAAAAGCTAAAACACAGAAAGTTATATAAGTGCAGATATGGACGCAAAACAACGGTATCCATATAATATGTTTTGCAGAATGCCAGGTTTTCTATGCAACAGAATATAAGGATAGGCATGATAATGTTGCCAAGATTATGCATCAGCACCTTGCCAGCATTTTGGAAGTTTTCACCCCGGATCGAGTTCCTTATTAAAAATGAAGGATGAAAGGAGAAAACAAGAAATGTTGTATTAGCTTTGAAAAAAAAAACAAGGTACCAAGGAAAAATATATAATTATAGTTGCTAAAGTAAAGGTACATTCTATTAAGTACGTGAACATATGTCAGCCAGATCTTCGAAGAACAGATAAAATCTTTAATGATATCTTTAATTAGAAAAAAAAGCAGAGAATGTCCCCACGTAACGTTGTGGAACACTGATTGCAGGAACTTAAAGGAAGGCTAAGCGTATTATGCTATTAATAATTATTAGCTAGAGGAAGAAAGAATATGATTTTCTAATCTTTAAATATGAATTAGTAACTCCTACTCATAAGGTATGGCAGTGCAATAGACCTGAGGAACATGTTTCCAAAACCTCATAAGCTTCATCATATTTTTGTTATTATGTATGTAGATGATATATTTCAGCCTGAAATATTTATTCGTTTTACTGAAAAGGCTTCTCATAAGATAAAAATGAGATAAATAATTCTAAATAAAGAGATAAGCCTTCCAATAGAGGAGGCAACATTTCATATAGCAAAAGCATCAGGGTAGTCTGAGTATCGTCGGGGTATTCCTCTTGGAACAGGAATTGGTAATAGATCTGAAAAAGTCGAATAAGCATAGTAATTACTTTTGATGAACAATTTGAACATATATTATCTTTACTTGGGTTACGGGCACACCGTTTTGGATGGCGATTATGCCCAATGCTCAATTTTCCTTTCTTCTTCTTGATAGCTGAGGCAAGTTTCAGTCATACTTAGTGGCTTCCAAAATTTTATCCAGCATTCGTATTTCCTTGGTTAAGTAAAAACTATGAACTTTTCTTTTAATATATTTTTCACATTGTCAATTTAGTTCCGTCCCTTGAGCGTGGCTTGGCTTTACCGAGGTTCTTACATTTTCTTTCCTGCAAAAACATATAAATAGTAATTTCTCCAAATTCAACCATCACAGGTCGTATTATACCTGACTGGCATACGAGAGCATCATGGACGTTCGGTATGACAGTCTTTCTGGCTGGTAATAGTTTAACCTGCAAATATTTTGATAATTTTTCAACAAAAATAGACTCGTATTTATGTTTCAAGTATAATCAAAATATCATGGCTTAATGTCATTGACATCTGTAATGGTTTACCACCGACTAAGAAACCTTACGAGATTGATGCTCTTACTAACCAATTCAGTAGCCAGTAAAGGTAATCTTAAATATTACCAAATTATATGAAGTGAAGATAAAACTTCTGTTAAATGTGAAATAGGTAAGCAAGATTCCCTAATTTGTACCGAAGTAATTATCATGTTTCAATCTCATTAAGTCACATTACAGAAAATAAAGATGATTCACAAGCGCTTATCCACACCGTAAGTAAGTTTTAATGAATTTTAAACAGACGCTATGTTTCCTAATTTCAAAGTAAACGAGATACCTGGTAATGGATCACTGATACACCGAGACCCACATAAAATTGTAACTCAATCTGTATGCAAAAACAGTGATTTACCATCAGCAATTTTAGTTGCTTGAGATAAAATGGAAACCAATCACGGCGATGCCAAGGATCTCAATCGAAAAATCACAAAGTAAAATATATAGTCCTACTGCCGGATATATTTCAGTCTTACTAGGGAAAATCGAAATAGGGAATGGATATTTTTCTAGTTGAAATTTATTTTGCCAAAGATCCCGAAGCAATTTAAAGGTGAAAATAATTAGTTCAGGGAATAATATGAAACTGCAGAGGCAATTTGTGATTATGGACCAATTCTCTTAGCATAGCTATACAGGATTTATTAGCGGAACTTTGTATGAATTGCGGGATTGCTGGTTGAACATATTGAAAGTGACATTTACAACAAAAATTTAATTGAATAGATTTCCATAATTTAGTTATGTCGAAAACGGGAAGTTTTAACAATACTTTTCGTAATAAAGGATTGTTTAGAAATTATTCTGTCTGTCCATGGCAAATATTGAAATAAATGTAACATATTATATTGTACTGAAAACAGTAACAATAACACTTATTACATAATTTCTAATATGTCGTGAATCGAAATATGCTCTTTTTCTTCCTCTCTTCCTCGATAATCTCTTTAAACATTTCTTCTCTCATTTTTTCTGCAAACATATCGAACTATTCTCTTTGCCTCCTAATTTCAGACAGACGCCTCCTCCAATTTAATGATTTAATTAATATTAGTGTAAATAAAGTGAGCCATGGTAATTTATCCAAGCCTAACTTAATGTTTTTTTATGGCAGTGGCACACATACTAAAGGGAGATCCTATGGCACTCGACGACGAAGATGTTTATTGACACGGTATCATGTAGGTTGTAAACAGGGAGAAAAAGATACCCTGAAAGTGAGTTTCAGAGTGTTGCAGTGCGCCGGATAAAGCAGTCCTTGCCAAGCGATGCTCAAGGTGTTTCCAGTTGTACGAGGGACGGTTGCGCTCTTGCCGTCTGTCGTGGCTGTCTGGCAGGCGTTCCTGGGGGCGCGATGAGGCGGGCCAAATCCTGGGAATATTTGCTGTGAAAATATCTGTAAAACAGGGAGATTTCGGCCACGTTTCTGCGTTCTTTCAGACTATCCAGATCCCGGGACAACTACGGGTCGCCTACGAGACGCACAGTTCTCTTTTAAATGAAATCCAGCAGCTTCTCTGCGCTTAGGTGCGGCACCCCAGATGTGTGAGCAATATGCTAAGCACGGTCTTATTTGCGCTTTGTAGAGCAAGAGCAGCTGCTGCGGTGCACACAGTTTTCTGTTGCGGCATAGAGCATCAAGCTTCTGCGAGGCTAATTTTGCGATTAAGCAACGTGATCATGTCAGGAAATATTGCTGTTAACCGAGACACCCAGTAGCCCTATTGACGAGGATGAAGGAATGGTCGATCCTGCCATAATGATGTCAGGGTCATGATTTTATGTGCAGCTCTGTTGGTTGTTTAAATGGATTCATTTGCCTACAAATTCATTATCCACCATAACTGCAATAAAATCTCCACGTACAATAATTAAGTTCATGAAGAGCGATGAGAAACTTTACGATCTAAAAAATATTACACAGAAAGTGGAATACAATGAGTCAGAGACCAGAAAAAATAATGTAGATAAAATTCACCAAAACATTGGGAACCTACTATATTATAGAGGAAATGGAGGTAACAACGGATTCGGAGCAGGATTTATCGCCAATAAGAAAATAAAAAACATCTCCAAGTAATCAAAAGATTATCAGATCGCATCGATAATGATTCTCCCATTTTTCTCAAAAAATTAGTAATGGATAATTCAAAAATTGACGTTGCTGAAAAAAAACATTTTCCATATTCAAGACCAGTGTACCAAAAAATCCAGAATGGTCGGTGAAAGAAAATTAATGTGGCTTGAAAATCGTAAGATTCTAAATATATGTTTTAATGTAATTTTATTCGAAAGTAGACCTTTGAAGTATCGAGAATCATAATAGGAAAGAAAGGAATTCTTTTAAGGCGTTCATTACGATGAGTGGTCCAATTCTGTTTCCGACAGCAGTTAGAGCAATATCAAACGCATGTCCACATCCTATGAAGGCAGTGCTACTTACTACCTTTTAGTGCCAATTTATTTGCAATTTCATATCCTTAAATGCCATTATGGCCTGGAACCCATATTACGCTTTCACTTCAGATAATTCAAGAGCTATAAAAATATTTTAACAATTTAGTATAAGGTGGAACCCATCCCGAAGAAAGGTAAATAACTATTCCAAATAACCCGTGGACCAAAGTCATCGAGAGCTACGGCGAATCTCGTGCAGTAGCTCTCGACATATCTAAAGCATTTGATAGGGTGTAGCATGATGAAATGTTAAGCAAATTGACAGCATACGGGCTACCACCAGCACTGCTTCTATGGCTTTCCAATTTCTTAAGGGATCAAAGCATCCGAGTTGGTATTGATGAACATCTCTCGGAGGAATTTAAAATCAATGCCGCAGTTCCTCAAGGGTGTATATTATCTCTCACACTGTTCCTGCTCTATATCAATAATCTCTTAGACAAGATAAGCAATTTTATTTAAAGCTTTGCAGATGACAGCACTCTCATGTCGCGGCCTCCAATAACCGCTGCTCGTTCCCAACGCGAGCAAGAAAATCAGATTGCTGCCACCAATGAGGATATGAACGCCATCGTGGAATGGACTGAGGAAGACAATGTCCAGTTTAACGCAGGAAAGACTCAAGCAGCTGTCTTCTAAAAAAAGCAAACACTGCAGGACCTGATTTATCAATAACAGCACAAACACTGACTCTGGCGTCATCCATAAGCTTGCTGGGCATCAACGTAGAAAACAACATGTCTTGGCGTAACATGTCACCAAAATCGCCAAGGCAGCAGCACAAAAACTAGGTGCACTCTATAGAGCAAATAAGTTGTATACACCTGATCAGCTCTTACTGCTCTATAAGGCCTAGTTAATACCATCTCTGGAATACTGCTCCCATGTGTGGAGCTCGGCAGCTAAACATTTGCTCAATATATTGGACTCCATACAGAGGAGTGTTGTAGATTCGATCTTGGTCGATTTTCTAAGCAAACAGAGAATGCACATAGGCACTATAACATAGGGGCTAGTTCTAAAGTGAATTTGTAAATAAAACAAAAACCTTTAGCATTATATGAATATTTTAATATGTTACTTTACTTGAAAACAGCTTAAAGCTCATAAATAAACAAATATAAACATTTACAGTATTTAATTCTTACGGGCAAGAATATAGACAATTTGTTTTCGGTGCTACGTACCGACTTCACACAATATCAGAAACACCATACTTAGAAGATTAAAGAAGTGTATAAACAAATATAATCCTAACAAAATATACGGTTATAAATACAACCTTGCAGCTAAACACATTTTAATATTTTTTAAAGCTCCTGCGGAACCATCATTCTGTGTGAGCTTGATTAACTGAGATAGCGCTGAGATGAAATATAGTAATATACAAGTAATAATAAAAGGATAAATGTTACCTTAATGTCCACAATAAGCTTCTATAAGTGCTTCGGTCTCACCGAGACGACACTATTGAGGTCTCGATCTCGGTCTCGCAAAGTCTCGAGTCTTCGAGTCTCGATCTCGCGGAGACTTTGTGGTCTCGGTCTTGGCCTCGGTCTCGCCGAGAGTCTCGTGCACTTATATCTTTTTTTTTTGAAAACCTTCCAAAAATCGATATTATAAATTCGACCTATTTTGGGATATTACCACGTTAATGAATAATAATTAGATTTCTTTGGTTTTTTTCAGATAAATAATTTTAATAGCCTGCTTCTTCTTCTCAAACTACTGTAGCAAACTGATCCAAAATTAAAGTGAGTGTTACGAAATTACGATTTTTGAGAAGCTATAAGTTTTGGAGTGTTCTAACTTGCAATAAAAAAAAGATCGTTGACATTTGCTCTAAAAGGCTAATTTGTCTTTATTAAACTGATGCTGAGATTTTTTTTTAGACATACCATGACCTGAAGGATATTCCCGATGTACACTCGTAGATACCTGTAATCCTCAAATTTCGAAATAATATTATTTCGTGCTTGTAGATTTATAGTGATGTATTTTTATGTTAAAAACACGTTTATATTTTTAATAAATTATAAAAACCAACCTAGCTTCCTTTCATTTATGTGTAATATTCCGATTTGACCAGTGTAAAATATTTTTAAATTCCATTTTAAAATTATGCTGCATTTAGCAATAAAATGCTGAATTTTGCGGTGAGAATTATTGAAAAGAGGTCAATTCCCTTTGGTTATTTAATTCTAAATTTATTGGTTCTATTTGCTGTCAATAAGCTTAAGATTGCCGCATTTATTAATGTAAATTAATTTTATTCTAAATATAGGTTAACGATATATTTGTATTAGCTTTTATAATACTCTGTGACTTTATTTATTTTAGTTAATAAGCGAACCACAGATCGCTTAGCTTTGATCAAATCACTAAAATAGGATAATATGTTATTAGTATAACTTTGCTTAATTTATATTACATTACCGTAGAACGGCCAGCAAACCGTTTTATATTCTTAAGAATTGGGTTAATAAAACCAGCTTTTAGGCTTCATTAGATCCGTGAAATTCATATTTTATTTTCGGTTTAAATATTTCATAACTTTTGAGAACTTCTGATAAAACTATTTGGGACCTCTGCCTCCGGCTGGTTTCAGATATTTATATTTATCTTTCCACGCGGCCTGCTGTAATCCTAGCAATATTTGGTGGGTACTGTTGGCAGCATTGGGAAGTAGAAATCGGCTATTTCCCATAATTGCTGCTGTCGATTTAGATTTTTAAAAGTTTATCGTTTTGTTGGGGAATATTCTTTTATTTTTATAGTATTAATTGAACCATTTAATTTCAGCTCATTAACTGCGGCTCCCGCCGTCGTTTTACTACCATAATAAACGAGATTTAAGTCGTTTATTATCTTAGAATTATTCCTCGTATCAAATCACTTGGCATTTTTCACCTCATCACTTCTTCTTGATTCGACGTTCTTTTTTTCTAAAACGAATAGAGAGTTCTTCTAGAAATACCCTTCGAGGCGAAAGGAAGGTTTGCTTTAGTGCAGTCATAGTGACTCAACATTTAGTATTGTAATTTTATACTACCCTTCTTTGGGGATATTGTGTTGGTTTCTGTTTGTGTTTTGATACGACCGATTTATCGGGATTTAACTACTGCACTAGAGGCTTTTCGAGCTCATTTACAAAACCGAGACCGTCGAATCTCCTGCAACCCTCACAAACGAGCGAGGGTTCTATCTCCGGACCAGTCCTATCCCCGGGCCAGTCTTATCTCTGGGCCAATCCTACCACCGGGCTACCCCGCTGCAAATTTATCACCGGGCTACAAGTTCTCTGCTAGTTTTACCCTCGGGGGGAGGGGGATTTCGCCAGGGGGAAATTCTGAGGTAATTAAGATACCGTATGATGGGAGGATTCAAGAAATAATGAATAATAACCTGTTTTGTATCTTCTTCTCGAACTACTGGAGCAAACTAATCGAAAATTGAAGTGAGTCCCACGAAATTACGATTTTTGAGAAGCTATTAGTTTTGGAGTGTCCTAAGTTGGAATAAAAGAAATCGTTGTCATTTGCTCTAAAAGGCTAATTTGTCTTTACTAAACTGATGCTGACATTTTTTTTTCAGACATACCATGATCTGGTAGAAATCTGTTGGCTAGTTAATTCGATTATTATAGATCGGAATTTTAGGGAGCCCTAACATTATAGATAGGAATTTTAGGTTGGGTGAGATGGCTATCATGTAGGAAGCACCGTGATTGGTCGGATACGTTTCGAGGCCGTTCTACTTTTAGCTATCTAGACTAACTGATGTTGTTGCCGAGAGTTTTTGAGCGGTAGTCTTGGAATGCGATAGATGCACAGTGGCGTGTAATATTAATATAATACGAATTAAATCGCTAGATTTGAGAACATGTTCAAATGGTTTTTGAACAAGGAGAGCAGTCCGTCTTTTGGATGACCCAGTGTTGACTAAAGATTTTGATAGCCTTGAACATCAAAGATAAGCGGCGGACCTATCACTTTACTATCAATACTACTACGGAAGATATTCGAACGAGCTGGCATTTATGATTCCGCCCAGATATGTGCCAAACAGACACATCCGTCAGACACAAGCTCATCAACATACATAGTTGCGAACACCTAGGACGTCGCTGTTGTGGAACTACTTTGTCTGGAGGCGTGCGTCGCTCTGGAATAGACTTCCGAGTAACGTCTTTGCCGAAAACTCTAACCTACAGCGCTTCAAGTCCAACGTCCACCGTCTTCTCCGCACACGCACCGCTAGTTGAGCGATATAGGATTTTGTGTGTGTGTACCGAATATAAAAAAAGTCTCCCTCAATCCCCTTTCAAAATTAAACTTACGTGATTTTGAGATAAGGAATTATAAGCTTTTAAAACCTTTGTAGTGGATTTTAAAACCCCAGTATAATCAAAGAAAATTCAGTAGAATTTTCTTTGGTATAATGCAGAACTTTGCTTTTTTCTGCGTGCTACGTCCTTCATATAAAATAGCTTTCCGTTGCTTCGCTCGCTCCAGAATCAACACCGATAAAAACTAACCAAAACTAACCAATGACATGCCAGAATCAAGAACAAAGGCTTTCAAAAATGCTCAGGCTCGATAAATGAAGCAACTAAAATACGTAAAAATATTGCATTCCTCCAATAATAAATACCATGACTTTTCGCAAGGTCACTTGAAAATGTCGATTCATGCAAACTAACGTGGTCTTCGCTGTTCATGTTTAATTGCTATTTATTATATGAAAAATTACTACATGCAATAACTATATAATGCAGGCAAAATGTTGGAGGAAAAACCTGTGTTCAAGATAATGACATGTTTAATTTTTGCTAAATAACTGAAAATTACTCTTGCTAATTTTCCGAATGAACTGTTAGGTACAGAACGTTGTTTTTTGGTTTAGTTTTTCCTAAAGTGAACTCTGCACATCTAAATTTCTTATGTAAGTAGTATTATGCATAATATAATTTTGGCCGCGTATTAAATGTAAAGTGTAGTTAGAAACGCTTGAAAAATGCAGGATTCCACGAAATTATAAGTGAAACTTGCAGCATGATTTAAATTTCAAATTATACAAGGAGCATCTAATCACCGTGGTTGCTTAATTATTTTTCATCTCGTCTGGAAATTCAGATAAATTCTAGAAAAATGGTAGAATTCAGTCCTTAGAGAACTGCCTTCACTCGCCATAGCAGTTCTTTCATATCAGAGAAGCTTTATATAGCAAGCAAATTGCTTTTTGTTTTAAAAGCCGACATGTTAAGTATACGTATAATAGCCACAGCACCAAAGAAGTCGGCCAGATTTAAAATATTTCATTGGGAGGTGAGAGGATTAAGTGGTAAGATTTTTAAATTGTAATAGTGGTTGCCCGGGTTTCATTAACGTAGTTCGTGCTCAAATGGAGAAGACATATTCTATATTGCGACAAATGAGTGAAAAAAAACATTTATATATCATTAATATTGTGTAAAAACCTTCCTGAATTCTTTAAACTGTCTTATTGTAACGATTAGTTATCCGTGACGCCACGCCTTAGGTGGCGTGCAGGTTATGTTGCTCAGAATAGGGCTCGATCTACGTCAGGTGAGAAGAGATAATAAAGAAGTGCCGTCTACAATGCCTATTGGTCAGAGACCTAATGAGTTTACACTATACCCGACTACTAAAACTCGCATATCTTTTCGGATGAGATATGGTTTAAATTGTTTATAGGTCTTGGTCCCTGTATAATAATAAAGTTCATCAAGAGCGGTTTTGTGTTTTAAGTTATACTTATGTTTAGATATATCATCAGATAATTATTTAAGTTGTTTATTTTAATTTTACTCAGCACTGTAACTATTTTAACTTTAGAAATCACATGACTTAAAATGTTAACAGATCAATCATATATTCGGCTTTTAGTACTTTAGGCGGGTATTCTCCAAAAAACACGCTTCTGTAAGCTGCACGTCTTAAATTCGGTCTGAGGATTATGATATCGGTAGAACCATCAAGCCACGTCTCTGTGGACACCAGCAAGATTAGTGCGGAATAGGTGAGAGACAAAAGCCTGTGGGACTGATGGTCTGCTTGACTATTTATATAATAAAATATGCTGACCATTGTAACTTTAAGGTTCATAATTATTGCCTGCGCTTGAATATTTACATAAAATTTTCCAACTTTAAGTCCAAACTTAGGATAGGATGATCATTAATTAGAATGTGTTTAGTAGTTCACATTATAAATGTATCTGCTATAAACTAACCCTAGACTGGCATCAGTATTTCCAGTAATATGCTTAAAACTTACACATTACTAGTTATGATAAAAATCGATGCCTATAATAAATATTTTAGCCGTTAACGAAGCCAGAGAGTTGGAAATGTCTCCCGGCAATATTTGGCCTGCACATCGATGATAATTTCGCAAACGACCACATTGTTGTTACAGATTGCATTACAATTTAGTATTATTACATACAAAGGCCATATTGCTCTGTTCGATTTCCGGCCAAATGTCCCGAATATAATGAAATATTGTAAATAAATGCAAGCATGCTGCCAGCGTTCCAAATTGTCGACCAAATTTTTGCGATCGTCGGAAAGCTGAAATGAGATTTACATTATAAAGTGGCGACTATCAAGTAACTAATTTTTTATATAATTTATCAAATTTTCGCTAATTCATGGTATATCTCTAAAGATGAATTTGCAGTTTTAAACTTTCAACCAGTGATTGAATTACATAGTTTATATGATAACTACTTTGTTTTGATTAATCAATAAATGGATTACCACCACTTAAGTAGATCTTAGTAAATCTCCATCAGTGGGCGGAAAAGCCATGGGAATTAATCCTTTTTGAGAATAGAAACATTCATATAATAAAGTAAAACTCTCTCTGTATCATTTATTAGTAATAAGAAGTCAAACTAGGAAAGGCATAAGAAAAGAAATAATAATGCCTGTCTGTGTGTTCAAATTGTTCGCAACAGACTGAGCACCGAAAAAAGTCGGTTCAATTTTAAAATATTATGGTCATAACATTGAGATGTGGGGTGATAAAGTGAGAGGATTACCCCGGATATCAAAATCGACATTAGCTCTGCTGTCAGAAGCCCTTGGAGGGTAGGGTCCCCTAAAGGCTTTTGACAGGTTCTTATGGCCGTATTTGAGGATCGCACACATATCGGCTTGGAACTCGGCGAAGGCAAATGTCGTCTTTACGGTTTCTTCATACACACTCGCTTTAGTACCACTATCCGTTTTGGAGCACTCTGCATAATAGTCTCATTAACCGGGCGTGGAAGGCGGCCACCCCAACAACGTATCCCTATCGGGTATACAAAATCTGGGGATCTACTAGATCTGAAGGTAAGCAGTATGTTGTCCACCTGCATCAAGAGATCCGGACATTAATCACCCACTCTCCTGCAGACTTGTGTCCCCTCGGGCTGTTATTGTTCCTCTGGTGACCGAGACCTTTCAGTCTATATGTAGACATCAAGACCTCATACTCCAGGAATAGGTGGAGGAGTGGCAAACTAGACAGTTTTTCAGCTTTATTCGCTAACCGCTCATTCGGCTGTACATATGCCTGACTCACTCAGCCGTTGGTAAATTAGTCCTTTTTAAAGGCGTTGGTTAAAGTTTATGGCAGTTAGAGCGGGGGCCACTAAATTTTTACTGCAAGAAATTTATTAGAAATTCTGTCTGTCTGAAAATCGGATAATAAAATTAAGAACAAATACCCTGTGAAAGAGCGTAAAAAAATTAGAATGAGATTGAATTATAGCCTAAATACAGTTTAAAAAATAAATAAGCAGGAATACAAACAACCAGTTTATTAAAAATATACTGCGTAGGTAAAACAACCTACTTTCTTAAAATTTAGAAGACTTTCTGATTACAGATGGTTAATATTATGCTAAAAAAATTTATAGAATGTCACTGAAGCCGACCTATTTATGTCACTGGTGGTAATCAATGTTCAAAATAAAATTATATTAATTGCTATGGTAATTAAGTTTCCTCTTGACACTCTAACACTAGAAATTACAATAATTAACTATCAATTATACGATTTAGTCCTGGTACCCACTGTGATTAAACTTCAAATCAAAAAGTGGCACTAGTTATGGTACTTTAGCAAGTCTCTGATCAATAATTTAACAATACTACTTACTATATAAAAATCTCAATAAATTACTTCGATACTACATAACGAGAAGAGCTTTCTTTAAAAGAATATTTTAATATTACACAGTTCCTATTGCTTAAATATGTAACAATTTGTAGGAAAAAATTAAGGGAATAAAATGAATAAATATTCACTATACTACGCTCTACTTATTCCCTTGGCAGCTGGAATATAGGAGACTGTAAAATGTCTTCAAAACGCTAAACTAAAAGGAATTTACTGAATAAAATAGACATATAGCGGAGGGTTGAGCTCAAGTCTACCGATATCGGGGCGAGAAGTTCTATAATAAAGTTTAAATTGTTTTAATTAATTTTCGAGTTTGACAAGCAGATACAATAAACTTACCACAAATAACCTAAACGCTTTAATTTTATAGCATATTCTTAGGTATTAAGGAGAATCAATGCGATAAAAGGTTTTCAGGGCTTTAGAGGACTGCCTTTTACAAAAGTTAACAATAGGTAAGGTAAGAGAACTGAACCTCAGTATCTCTCGAAGTATTATTTCAGAATATACTTCTCAGTAGTTGTCTTTAGAGTTCTCAATAAGAAAATTTAAGATATTAGCACGATAGAGCAAGAACTAAATTATAGATACAGTAGAGCTAACACTTAATAACACTTAATAATTTAAATAGATCCTACTAGGCCTGGCCGACACCTTCAGCCTTCCGTATGTAAAAAGCTACTGGACTGGACTTTAGTGTAGATGGACGAGCTAGGTGAACCTCCCAGCTGGGAAGATTAGTTTCTCCACAAAACTCCCGGTCTGGTCCACTTCGGATAAGACGGCGAGCTCCTGCTCAAGGAAGGAATTCCCCAGAACAAATAGGCATCAGTCCCTCGGAAAGAGTCTGGTGTAATGACAAACGATTTTTTTAGCCATGCTACTATAAAGCCTACCTTTTCAAATAAAAGGGTATCACAGCGCCTTTCACACAGTGTTTCACAACCGCATAGTCGGTATTCCAACAAAAGGTACACGTTACTACGCCTCGTAAATCTAGCAAAAGAACTACCTGGTGACCATCCACCAACAGTTAAGACTTAACCGCCACAAGGCACTTTCTCGAAGGTAAGTTGTGAAGGAGAAGGGACTCAACTTCATCTTCCTTCCTTATATATCCTATTTTCGTGCCCATCTGTGAAACTGTCAAGCGGTTTAGAGTGCTTAAACCCACTCGAAGTAGTAAGGTTGCGACAATCGATACCACAATTTAACGGATACACAGAGAAAATCGAAGTATAATATTAAGATGCATGTACAACGTTACTCTCCCTGGTGGGAGCCGTCCTCTGTGTCTAGCTGAGTCTTAGATATGACTGTTTTCATATCGGTCCACCATATGATAGCCTCGTAGGTTCGGTTGATAGGTCATGACTATTAAAATCTTATAATTGATATGAGGCAATGTGCAGTAACTTGTGGATATTATTGATTCCAAGACTGGAAACTTCGAGTAACAGTCCCCTATTAACGAATATTCTTTTCCATAGGTTTGATAAAATCTGTGAAACTTCCTTCTCACGGCTAGTTAGCAAGTGGTGTGAGCTTTATTGGACCTCTATAGTTTTATTTTTTTGTATACCTAATAGAACCTATTTTCTTGGATTCAGCTTGGCCCAAGTGAGCTAAAATTGTCCGTTAAAGTTTTTGGTTGGCTCACATATATAAAATGGATATGAATAAAATTAATGTGGGTACCTAATTATTACAAAAAGGATTAAATAACGTATCTCTATTTTTAAATTATTATTAGACACTCATCTTCAGCTTTTTGGTCTGGAGCATCTCTTGTAGTAGTCTGGCATGGGTTGGTCAACATGTCACAACTCGATTTTTCCTGATATTTCTTGTAAGTACACATTTAAAATGTCTTGGTGAAATCACTCACCTGCCTGGCATGGCACTTATTGCATCACAATTTTCCGGACAGATGTCTAGATGAGAATCCAAGAAATCGAATCCCGCGTCTCCGAAAAGTTTCCCAGTTTGGGAACCCACATAAATTCCCTCTATAATTTTAGCATCACTGATTCTAGGACACCTTTCTCTTAAATAACTAAAAGTATGTCTCGAAGAACGTACGACCTGACTGCAGTAGGATGTTCTCTGGGAAATCTGATTGCGTGCTATAGTCTGTTTCAGAAATGTATAGATTAATCAAACATCATTAGATATGAAAATGAACTACAGGATGATCCACCAATAATTTCTGCCACTTCCATAGTTTGGCATTAGTTTCATTGCAAAATTCTTCCTTTTCATCAAGTGCAGGTAATACCACCCGGTTTTGGGCCTCTTTATGGGTTTTGCCTATTGTCATCCATTCATAAAGACTGAAAATGGTATGCCAGAGGTGTGCAGATTGGATACATAATTATATATAATATGTCCATAACATACATTGATAAAATAATTGAAGGGTCAGGGGAAAAAGCAGGTAAGTCAATTTTTGCCAAAATTGGGATATTGCTTGCATTCGGTTCAGAAGGAGCATAGGTATCTTTAGAAGCTCCTAAACTGGGAAAAAAACAGACTAGACAGAAGATATACAGCGTCAAAGTTTTGCCATAAGCGAAAAAAAGCAAGCAAGTCAAGCGAAAAGAGGAAAGAACCAGGCAAGTCATAATGCTGACAGGCATTATCAAGGCACCACGACAATGTCCACCATTGGAAAAGGGGTTGTTTGAGCTTCCCTCACCAGCTTACAATGGTAAGTTCTGAAAAAAAACTATCTCTACCTACTTCTAATGAATTTCTATTATTCTGTCCAGGCCTCCTGCCGATTGCTAGTGCAAAGTTCAAAGATCTGCAAAGTCTAATGAAGTATTGTGCCCCAGCTACTGTCAAGTTCTTTAGTAAACTACCCCATGACTAAATTAATGTCTTCTTCTTCTTCTTCTTCAGCTCTAGATATCCACTCCTGGACAAAGACCTCTTCCAGTGTTTTCCATGCCGATCTTTCCTGGGCGGTTTGAATCCATTTTTTTTTGTCGACTAACCCAACCAAACAACAAAATTAATGTAAGTTCTTCTTCTTCTTCAGCCTCTAGATATCCACTCTTGGACAAAGGCCTCGTCCAGTATTTTCCATGCCGATCTTTCCTCGGCGGTTTGAATCCAGTTTTTTTTTTATTAGTCGACTAACCCAACCAAACAACAAAATTAATGTAAGTTAAATATATTAATAACCCTAAAGTGTAGTAAATTATAAAATATCCCTAAAAGTTTTCATGGCATTCCTATATTATTGTGCGTTTTTTCAGATACCCCCAAAATTTTAAGGAAGGTTCATCGATTCTTTGAACACTGCATCAATCTGGGAACAACTTGGATGATGGAGGCTCAACTTTTTCTTTACTAGAATATAATATTTTAGTTGTTTTCACAAAGAAACTTTTTATAAGTTCTTACACTGATTCTGTAACGTTCTGAGCCATTAAAATTTGTTTTTCTTAGTATCGATAATAATTGACTTACCTGTTTTTTCCCCTGACCCTTCAATTATTGTTATACATTATTATACAGCAATTAAATTATAACAGGTTATATTCTTTGTCATCTGAGGTACTGTCGTCACCTCATGACATTATAGTTAAAGGGTCGATCGTCTGATCGATAGACTTGATCACACAGTAGCGTAACATCTTTTATTTTAAATGTCGTGTTTAGTCTTGCTACAAATCCTTTCACTTGCGCCCATATAAGTTCTATAGAGTTTAGTCCACAACGATACGGCAGTAAGCGCAGTACAGTTACTTTATATTTTTCTGCTATATCTTCCACGGCATATTTCATAAAACGATTTTTGTGAAAATTTGCTATGGCTATAATAGTTCTTTCTTTATCAAATTAGGTTCAAACTCAATACCTTTGTTAGTTAGCCAGTCGATAATTTCTTGTTTCCTCCAAGATGACGTTGGTGTCTGATAGCTTGCATTACCCATAACCACCACCGAATCAGCCGGAGACATTTTATCATTTACCAAAATAGCCTTCGAAAGCATTCGAATTCATGTCCTCGTGGTAATCTCCCGTCCGGCACGACTGAAAGGTTAGCAAACTTTCTGTTAAAAATTCTTCTTCGTTTCCAACGTGTGGTATTAACCCGTTGAGAGGCCTTCCATGAAAACTTGGTGGGCACTGGATATATTTTTATCTTATCAAATTTTTGGTACTATATAACCTTCATTGATCCACGTCTCATCAAGATAAAAATGCTTTGCTACCTGCGGTACTGCTTTATACTTCTCAAGTATTTTCGTCGCCAGCAAACAATTTCATCGCTGTCCAGTAAGAGTTCTTTTCGGTTATGCTTTTCCCAGGCAAAATCCATATTTTTAAAGTTGCCCATAAGAATTTTCTGGTTGTCAAAGGAATGCTGTCATCTTGGCCAAGCTCCATCAAAATTTTATCTAGGGTGGGTATTTGTTTTTCAAATAAAAAGAGTGAATTTGTCTTCGAATTACTCATTTGGTGTCTTCATCAGGGCTTTTGCTGGTCTTCCTTGAATTTTCTTGGGAGGTTCCACTTGACCTACAACCTTTCTCTCCCGTAACAATTTGAAAACGATGGACTTTCCAAATAGAGTCATTTCTAAAAAAAGACTTTAGTTAGATTGTTGCTTCCTGGCTCAAAGACTTCCTCGATGGCCATATTTTCTTTATGTGATGCTCTTTGGTATAACCTTGCTGCATACCAAGTAGTAAGTTTTTAATCCTTCCACGTTTGCCATTCATATATTTTATATTGTAAGATCTCTGGTTATGATTTAAAGTTACTGTTTACCATTAATAATTACTATATATTAATAAAATCAGAGCCAAATGAAACTTTCGTCTGATAGCTTGTTAATTGCAATAATAAAATAAAGAAGTTGCTATTTTGTTCTCCGATACATTTCGCCAGATTATCCCCTGGAGACAGAGAACTCTTGTTGCCGGAACGTTTCCAAAAGTATATTTATTTCAATGGTCATAAATATTCCAATACTTTGAGTGCCGAAGTTAAGAGTGCTCCAAATCTGTCCATTTTTAAGCGACATTTAAGGAGATACATTCCGGCAATGGATTGTTCTGTATTGCAACAGTTCTTTGTAGGTAATAGTTTGGAAGCACAGGCTGTAATAAATATTGGATTAACGTTTTATAGTGTAGATTTTCAGGGACATTTTGTATGTGATGAAGACAAATTTAGTCATGTTTAATATATATTCCTATATGTGGGATTGCGTTCGATTGAACTGCGATTATGTGTGCATAATTCAATTTTACATTGTGTTGAGCTTTATCACTTATTGCAAAATTGTTTTTGTTTTTGAATTTGCGAAATTAAGTATTTATTGTCATTTATTATTATTAATAATAACATTATATGTGCCGAGATTAGTAGATTATCAATATCGGATACCATTAGCCTACTACTGAGGTTGGACATCGATGTTCATTTTCAAGAGTAAACGTAAGATGCTTTTTCCACTTCATGGTGATTGTGGGAGATCCGTAGAAATGCTTCTGAATCATCTCTTTTCATTACATTAGCAACGTTTAACTTGAATCTTGCTTACTCAATTATTAAAGCATTGATCAATTCTGGGAACGCTAATTTCATATTTTGATCTTTATCCACACCTTCGTTGATTACTGTCCATATTTATAGTTTTTCCTTTACTCTACCTTGACAAGTAATTCTGGAAATGCCAGATAAACTTATATGTAAAAAAGTTTAGTGTGCTGATTTCCAAACAATATATCTGATACAACTGTAAGCCAGTTCTTATTTTACAGGTGGTGTGTTTCTTAAAATATGATGGCACTTTCTTGTTCATCTCTTCAATTCACTTGAACGGTCAACTCTATTGTGCCCTTTAAATGTTTGATAAAATTTGCTGGTTTCCTGGAGGCATGCCTTTGTTTTCGAGGACCTGTCCAGTCTGAACCCAATTTTTCTCAAACCGGTCAATTTGCCTTGCATTTCTTTGAAGTCTCCAATATTCTTCTTGTTTTGCAGCATTGCTGTTTTTCTTTTAATTGTTCACACATCTTCTCCTTGACCACGTTCCTATTATATTTCTTCAAAAATATCCTAGAATTAAATATATGAAATGTATAAACACATCTAAGGATTCGAATTCTAATTTACGAAGGAATGCGATAATGCATGGAACAGAAAAAGCTAGCTACTGAAAAAAACACTTTGATTAAGATATATGAATGTATATATAAAAATGTATAATGCTATTTTGAATACCTAATATATTTACGTCGCAAAAAAGCTAATGTATATTCCGGTCGCGTAATGTTCTCCTCTCGGCTTTGAACTTCTTTTGTAATCTGTGGCAGAGTTTCATTTTGGGCCTACGCTTTCTACGGATTCCTCGGCACTTCGTATTCAGTAGTTGCTTCCTGTTTCTTATTATGTTGTCAAGTTTTAATGATTACAACGGGAAAATTTTTAATAATACTTGGGCGCTAGCTTAGGCCGAAGGCACTGGCGGATATTTCGGTTAAGCAACTGTTCACCGACAAAATAATAGTAAACTGATTATATGTGCACTACCTTCTTATTCCTTTTGTTATTTGAAAGTTTTAGTGTAGATAGATTGAAATTTATGCTTATAGAACAAAACCGCAGACGAGATAGCTGTATATTATACTGGTAACTTTCCTTTTCCAAAAACAGATCGAACACTGGAGATTACTATAATCAATAACATGATTCTATATTTAAATCTTTGTAATCATTTTGGTACTGGGATACTAAATTTTCTGCGTATTTAAAAAGTTGATCTTGTGACAGTGTAACTAGTGTTTTTGGATTTAAAAATTCAAATATTTCACAGACGTGATATAAGCGACTGAATCTACTATTTAGTTCTCCACAAATTACGTCAAACACTTTCAGATATACATTGATTCGGAAAGCATCTGCATCGTTATGAAAACGATGCGATGGTCCAGAGCCAGTTCATGATAATACCGCTTAGTGACCGGTCTTCTTTTCTTCTTAAATTCAGTACTAATGCTCCATTTTTTAGCCAACTATACAGCTTCATTCCTTACACTGTCATAGTAATTTCTTAATTTACTTAAACGAATATGAACCATTTTTAATGCATCTACAGCTCATGAAATGTCTATATCTTTAGCTTGCAATATTTTTGACGCAAAGTTTACGTTACAAAATATTTTTTCAAGTATGATAGCTTTAAAAATAAATTCAAATGTAGTAATTTTGGTTTTAATGTTATCACCTTCTATCCGCTCATCTCTCCTATCGCTTCACAAATTTATTTTATCCAGTACTTTGATGATGTCCAAGAACTTTACTGCCAGCATTGATGTTGCTCGGCCTGCCCAGCGTGTTAAATTTAATCTTTTTTATGGATATTTCTTTTTCTCCTGATATATTTGCTGGTACATCCCACCGACATAAACGGTGTCCAAAAAATGGGTATATTTCTTGTAGAAATATAAATGGATTTCCACAGATTACTTTATTGCATCTCCAACCACCAATTTTAAATTGTTAGCTGCACAGTGGAAAAATGTGGCATTTGGCAATTTTTCTTTTATTAAAGCCTGAACTCTCCCACACACTCCACTCATAACAGCCGCTCCATTGTAACTTTGACCGCGATACTTTTCAAAGCTATGTCCGGTAGTTTCTTTTAATTCCACAATTCTTATTGATTCCCTGGCTGTAAATCCTGGAAAAATAATTTTTCGTTATTGTTAGAGAAAAATTGCAGCAGTTTTTCCAGAGGGCAGGAAACCCCAGGGCCCCTTTGCCCCCCTTCCCCCGCACTGTTCCCTTTCGCTCTATGGTAGTTCCGCCACTACTGGCACACCGGAAGAGATCTGTAATTATAAATTAAAACAAATAATTTTATAATTTTTTTAAGTTGGTTCCCATTTCAAAAACCGATATTCTTGTATATTCGCTTAATTTAAATATTGACTTGGTTGATTGTTATTTACTTTTTCAGATAAGGACAGCCAAATAACTTCTTTGAAAATGTTGCCTGCTCATGAACAATATGAGCAACCAACTGTCAACCTTACACATATATTGCTTTTAATTTTGGTCTTGCTTTGACATATGCGACCTACTAACTCAAAAACTTCGAATAGCTTGTCAGCGCTTTCGAAATTTAATTACGCAATATTGACAACGCCAAAAGTTAAAAATTTTCTTATATGCAGCCTTTTTTCCTCCACTCTTGAATATAGGCTTCATGGTGCCATTTCTATTTTAGTCGGTCTCGGGATTCTTAGAACCAGTCTCTTCCAACTATTTTCTTGATATCAACTATCTGTGCTCTTCCTCTGCTCCTGTTTGTTTCTTCTGGTCACCACTTTGTCACCTTCGTCATCCATCTATCACTGTCCTGTCTCACCAACTCAATGCTTTTTCAACTCTACCACACGTTTTCCAAATATTTTAATTTTTTAAGTGTTTTACCCAGATTACAAGCATTGTACGCTCCATGGCTCTTTATATCATTTCAAGACTGAGGGACCTTGTTCTGTCATGATAATTGGTTCTCATCCATATGTGGTCATTGAGAGAATACGGGAATCATTTATTCTTTTCATAAGATTTATTGGGATAGTCATGTTGCTAAAAATATGTTAATATGAGCTTTCCAAAGACAGCCCAGCCTTCTACGCGTCACTTCTGTTTTTGGTTGGATGACGTGGCCGAGGTAGATATATTCAATTATATACTTCTCTAGACGGATTCGCAGGTTATCAGTACTCATTACTTTTGATCTACTGATATTCATTTTCAAACCGATTTTATCGGCTGCATACCGTCCATTTCCTTTGGGTCCTTTGTGATAAATACAATATCATCAGCAACTCGCAGGTATAAACTTATTTCAACGGTATGTGAACTGCCACTCCTACAGAAGGATCCACCATTGCCTCGTAAAATCTAGCATTACAATTATGCAAACTGGGAGAATCTAAAAGAGTTCTACCTGGATTTTTTTTGGCTCGACGTCTTCTTGGGCACCGCAACCCGTCGGTCTGTTGTGAAGAGATTACGCTAGCAATCGCCTCAGGAATGGAAGAATGCATCCCAAATTTCATCAAATTACCGTCTAAAGGAAAACCCTGGTTCGACAGAAGCTGCAAAAGAGCCGTAGGTAGGAAACAACAGGCCTACAAGTACTGGCAGCAAAATCAGATCGCTGAAAGTCGCAGTTATTTTACCGAAGCGAGGAACGAATGCAAACGTGTAATTGACGAAACTAAGGACAAACCACAATTAAAGAACCAGGAATAAACTTTTGCAATGACCCAGTGGCTCCAGGAATTTCTGGTCGGTAGAAAAGGCAGTAAGTAGTAACTTTACAAAAACGTCTCTTTCACTTTTTATGGACGAACGCGCCGTCACGGCGACTACAGCTAAGGAAACAGACATGCTCGCCAAAATATTTCCATGACACTCTACATTAAACGTCCCCCACTCTCTCTCCCCACCATATCCAACATCAACACTATCATGACAGAAGTTAAGGTTCATCACCGTGACATTCGTAAAATCCTCAAAGAGCTAGGTACGCAAAAGGCATCAGGGCCGGATGGAATAACTGCCATCATGTTAAAGGACTGCGCCAACAAACTAATACCCATCTTCTTGGAAAGTCGCTCGAGTACAACCTGTCCAAAAAAAGGCAAGAAAATAATTCCAATAATCCAATAATCTCCAGAGTCGTGGAACGTGTAGTCAATCAGCAACTACTCAAGTACCTCGAGACCAACAGATTAATTAGCGATATCCAATACGGCTTCCGCAAAAGAGATCAACAGGAGATATATTGGCCTATGCCACTCATATATGGAGTAGGGCAATTGAGAACTACGGAGAATCTCGAGCGGTTGCGTTGTATATTTCGAAGGCATTTGACAGAGTTTGGCATGACGGATTGTTCAACAAACTGCCGTCCTTCGGACTGCTAGCGTCTCTCTGCAGCTGGCTTGCCAGTTTTCGTAAGAACTGAACTCTGCACGTTGCATTCACCATTAATGAGGGAGTGCCTCAGGGTGCAATACTTTCACCAACTCTGTTCCTCATCTATATTAATGACCTACTGACCGAAACCAATAATTCTGTTTACAGGTTTGCAGGTGGCAGTACCCTTGTCTCCCAGTTGAAGTACTCCCTTTTGTATAATTATTTTGTAGGTCAATATGCAATAATCTATTTTGACTTATAATGTTTCATATGGTTTACAATTTTTTGGGTATTTTGGGTCAATTCTTACACTGTGAAAGTCTACGAGGGCCAGGTGAATGTACTAAATTGCTTTTTCTCTAAAAGTGCATAATTCTGGAAATGCGATCAATGGCCCTAAATTATATGCCAAAGTTTGCGTGTTCTACTAATTGACTTTATTTGTCCCATAGTTTTCAAAGCCTGAGTTATCTCGTTTTCTATAAAGGGTTACTTTTGCATTTCACCATTCGTCTAGTATTTTTCATTCACAAAATCTGAATTGCCTCCCCTACGCCGCGCCGCTCCTCCTAGCTTTAACATTTTTATGATAATACAATCTGCACAAGGACATTTTTTGTTTTTCATCTTCCTCATAGCATTTCTCATCTCAGTCACCGATATTTGCAGCATACTTTCTGATCTTACATTTAGAATAATCTCTTGTATCCCCAACTTCTTTCCGATGGTCAATACAAGTTAGTATAGAAGTCCTCCTGGGTAATTTGTTCTGGATTAGAAACTACGATACCTTGTCTGTTTTTCAGCTTACTCACCCTCGTTCTCCATTGGAGAGCTTTAACCTGAGGACTTTCTTTTTTAAGTTATCTTCCATAGAGTCTTGAATAGTTTTTGGGTATATCACATCTTTGCGGATTGCTCTCTTCAATTTCCTGCTCAACATTTTGTATTTTTCAGTGTCTTGTTCTAGAGATCTTCTCTTGAATCAGTTGAATATAATTTAATTATATGATTAGCGAGTTCTTTAATATAGAGCATATTTTCTTGATTTCCATATGGGTGCTTGTTTTTATACACTTAATGTCCACATGAAATAGAATATATTATGATATTTATGGGATTTAAACACTCACTTGAAAAACTTTACATTTTATTGTAATCGTGATTCTAAATATTTTAGAAGGATCATATAGATTGACAAAGCTTATCAGCAACAAAGTAGTTTATCTAACCATCCTAGGTATACATATGTTGCGGCTTATCACATGATGACCTTCACTATTTCACTATCAGAGATGCAACAATTATTTTTGTGCGTTTTCCTTTATAAATAACTTATGCGTTATCTATATATCTATAATAGTAAGTAGCTGCTCTTTAGAAGTACTAGTTTCTAGTCGAAACTTTTGATGTTAACGTCCGATACATTTTAATTTGCAGAGAAGCCAAAATGTAAGTTTCTCTTTTATTTTATTATGCTCTTCGAATTATGAACATATTTCTATTTACAACAAATAATCTTGTAGTACTAGTAGCGCAGATTACCTAGAACAGATGCGAATCCTCTAATGTTTTTCCTATACTGCGTTTTCGTGACCTTGGCAGCGTGCAACATCCCGTTCGAGCCCCAACCGGTGGGGTTGAAAAAGTTTGTTGCAGCAGTTTAACCGGCCGTGAAATGTTATGAAGATGTTTTGCCTCATCAGTTTCGATTTGTATAAAACAATTCTAAATATGACTATGAAAATAGATTGCTTATTTTAGAGTCTATTGAAGTATGTGAATAACGTATATGTCGAGATTTAAATGTTTTAAAAACATATTTGCATCTTTTACATTAATAACTACTGCGACAATCACTTTTTCTAGTTATTTGTTCAAAATAAAATCAATGAGACCATTTCTTTCAGGTTTTACATTGAAGGCTGTGAAAACGAAAGTCACTTTAGCTATATAATGGTTTTATTCGCCAAAAAAATTAAAGATGGAATTAATATTTTATATTAATTTTCCTATGGGTTTTTCCTTTTTTATAACTATTAAGATCTCTATTTGCATATTTTATTGTGTAAAATAGTCCTTTAATTACATAAATAAAGAGAAGCCCGAACATGGATGTTTTAAGGGTATAAACTTCATCTTTTGAAAATAACTTTAGGAACGTTTATCTCTACAGATATTTTATCAAACTCGCTTACAAATAGTTTTTCTAGTTTTGAAGCAATATGAATGAAGCCTTCGTTGGGTGACTTTAATTTTCTAAAATAATTGCTTTCAGAGTCGTATGCTTTGAAATGTGTGAATAAGAATGAGTGACTTGTCTAAAGTTTCTACTATAATGGTTTATAAGGCACCTAACGGGTCATATAGAAAAACAACATAATGGAGACTACTGTCGGGATAGAGTACCTCTCGCTTCAATTCTGCCTTCAAATCTTCTCGGCGCACTGTCAATAAGATTCGTGATGATATCCTGAGGAAGAGCAGTCCACTCTTCTACTAAGGCTGTTGCAATTTTTGAGGAGTTTCAAATAATTCCATAGATGATTTCTTGGAGTGCAATTCAGAGATCGAGCAGGCCAAATTATTCTTATGATATTTTCTTTACAAAAATGGGTTGTCATCGATGAATAAAATATTGTGGCAGCCAAAATGGGCCAACAATCGGAGTTAAAACATCATCCAGGTTATTTTGCTTTATAATAACTTGATTTGAACTATGAAGTCAAGAGATCATTCCCCAGACAATAAACGAATCAGCACCAAATGCAATTTTTCTACCATATTTTTTTTAAGAAAACTTCCTCCACACCTTCTCCGTACACTTTTTTGGCACAATCGGGGCTCATCCCTAAAGAGAAAATTGGATTACTGTTGAGTTCCATATTTAGAATGGTTTCTTGTAAAATATAATCGGTTTTTTCTGTACAATGAATAGTTTCTGCGGTAGGATCCTTGTCAAACATCGCTGAATAATAATACTAGGGTTAATTATTAGTACACTGCTCTTAGATGTTTCAAAATAATTTAATGAGATATTTTTCTCTACATATGTTTCGGCTTGATGAGGCCTTTATCGAGAGTAGTTGAATACTAAAATCTAAATTGTTATACCCGAAACAGTCTGACGGTATTTTGTTTTTATTGCACTGTCAATTATGCAGGTGTTTAAAGAGCAGGTCAGTTGGTCGTTCGTATTTAAAACGTCTGCTTTTTGTGACTTTTGGATTTCTAGGTACTCCAAAAGGTGCAGCCTTTTGCTTTTAGTTTCGGTGTGTAAAAGTTTGATATTATTCGTATCTATAAAATGGTTATTTTCTATACAATGTTTTGTTAAGCCAGAGTTTTTAATATTATGTAAAATCGGTTTTTTGTATTCTTTAATCCTAATATTTAAGTTTCGACCAGTTTGTCCGAGATGCTTACTTCTGTCTTTGAAAATTTAACAGTCAACCCACATTTTAATCAATTTTGAAAATCGTTCATCTGATGTACTTCATGTAAGAATTTAGAGAACTAGCAATACCTTGCCACAGACTGTTGTTCAAAAGTAATATTCTGGGTTCTCATATAGGGTATGAGATGCATTCGCTACAATATATTATCGAAGAAAACATGACTGCAGACTTTTATATTAATGATGATATTGAGGGTGTTGTTAGCTCGTACAGAAGTAGAACAGCCTTCATAACATTGAAGGCAAAGAAGCTCATCATTTTCCGCTGCCTCCGTCAAACTTTGATTGAAAGTAGTTTTTGAAATATATTACCCTGCCCCAAGAACCATTGACGAATTAATAGAAGTTGTACTCAATTTATGGATAAGCTTGTTTCCAGATCATCTTGAAAATTTTCCCTAATGTATTCTTGGATGATGTAGTGCAAGGAGTGCCCCATAATGTTATGGTTCAATCATTATTTTTGGTATGCACCTAATATACTAGTGTCATGCTACATATGGTTTACAATTTTTTCGGTATTTTGGGTTAATACATACACAGTTGCTAACTTTTAAAAAGAATCGAACGCCTCCTCGTGAAAGTCTACGAAGGCCAGATGAATGTACTCAGTTGATTTTTCTATAAAAGTGCATAATTCTTGAAATACGATCAATGGGGCTGAATCCACTGCGAAAGCTTGCATGTTCTACTGTCCTACTAATTGACTTTATTTGTCCCATAGTTTTCGACGTCTGAGTAATCTCGTTTTCTAAAAAGCGTTGCTTTTGCATTACATCATTAGTCTGCTATTTTACATTCAGGTAGGCAGCTGTTACACAAAATCTGAATTACCTCCTCCACACCGCTCCCCCTAACTTCAACATTTCTATGATAATACGATCTGCACAAGGACATATTTTGTTTTTCATCTTCCTCAGAGCATTTCTCATCTCAGCCACCGATATTTGCAGCATATTTTCTGACCTTACATTTAGAATAATCTCTTGTATCCCCAACTTCTTTCCGATGCTGAATACAGGTTAGTATTAGAAGTCCTCCTGGGTAATTTGTTCTGGATTAGAAACTGCGATACCTTGTTTGTTTTTGAGCTTACTCACCCTCGTTCTCCATTGGATAGCTTTGATCTGAGGACTTTCATGTTTAAGTTATCTTCCATAGTGTATTGAATAGTTTTAGTTTATATGCTCTCACATCTTTGCGGATTGCTTTCTTCAATTTCCTGCACAACATTTTGTAATTTTCAGTGTCTTGTTCTAGAGATCTTCTCTTGAATCAGTTAAATATAATTCAATTATATGATTGGCGACTTCTTTAATATAGAGCATATTTTCTTGATTTTCATATGGATGCTTGTTTTTATCCTCTTAATGTCCACATGTAATAGAACATATTATGATATTCATGAGGTTTAAACACTCACTTGAGAAACCTTATATTTTATCGTAATCGTGATTCTAATTCTTTTAGAAGTATCATGTAGACTGACAAATCTTATTTATCAGCAGAAATTTAATTTATACAGTCATCTTAAGTATGCATATATTTCGGCTTATCACAAGATGACCTTCACTATTTCACTATCAGAGATGCAACCATTATCAGTGTGCGTTTTCCTTTATAAATACATTGGTTATTATCTATATATCTAGCATGTAGCGGGTTGGGGGGGGGGGGGGGGGGGGGGGGGGGGGGGGGGGGAGAGCTGGAATATTAAATAAACGGTTAGTATAAAAGAAAGTGCATTTCAAATTCATTAAAATTTATAAAAAAACCTACACGCTACATACAGAGATATACGGGACATACAGAAAATTCTTCTTCTTCTTCTTCTTCATCAGCCTCTAGATATCCACTCCTGGACAAAGGCCTCTTCCAGTGTTTTCCATGCCGATCTTTCCTGGGCGGTTTGAATCCAGTTTTTCCCGGCATGTTTTTGGATGTCGTCTCGCCATCTCGCCTGAGGACGTCCGACACTTCTTTTTGAGTCTCTTGGACGCCATTGCATAAGTGTTTTGGTCCATTTTATGTTGTTCCTAGCAACGTGTCCTGCCCAACGCCACTTCAATCTCGCTATCCGCTCGACAACGTCACAGACCTTCGTTCTTCTCCTTATCTCGTCGTTCCTGATCTTGTCTCTCAGACTCACTCCAAGCATAGCTCTCTCCATTGCTCTTTGACAGACCCGGAGACGGTTGGCACTTCCTAATGTAAATGTCACCGTCTCGAGTCTGTATGTTGTCACTGGGAGGATGCACGCATCGTAAACCTTCCTCTTTAGATTGATTGGAATGGCCGAGTTTCGAAAGATATAGCTAAGCTTTCCAAACGCCATCCAGGTGAGATTAATTCTTCTGGTGATCTCTGATGTTTGATTTTCTTTTCCAAGTTTGATGTTGTGTCCTAGATATATGTATTCTTTGACAATTTCCAGATCCTGGTTTTCGATGGAGACCTTCATATTGTCAGGGCTCATAATTTTAGTCTTTTGAAGGTTCATTTGAAGACCTACAGCCTGAGAAGCATTTTTGAGTTCCTGGATCATTGTTGACAGTTCATTTGTGTCGCTGCTGAGAAGAACGATATCATCAGCAATTTGCAGGTGATTGAGGCATTTCCCGTCTATATTGATACCTCTCCCCTCCCAAGACAAACATTCAAACACATTCCAAAGCTAAAGTAAATAGCTTAGGTGAGATTGTGTCACCCTGCCTAATGCCCCTTTTCACGAGAATCTTTCCAGTGATCCAGTCTTCATTAATTTTCACCTGTAAAGTGGCATTTTCGTATATGTATTTGAGTAAGTTGGCATACCTATAATCCACGCGAGCTCCGTTCATCGCTCTCATCACTGCCCAGATTTCGATTTGAAAATTACCACAATGCAAACTAGTGTCGTGATGGAGCACTTCTCTTCTCGGCGTGTTGCCAATAAGATTCGTGATGATGTCTTGAGGAATAGCCGCCCACTCTTCTACTAATGCATCATTTAGCTATTACAATGTTTGAAGAGTGGCCTGTCTATTTCGCAGGTGCTTCCCAAATAATCCCATAGATGATTTCTTGGAATGCAATACAGGGATCTACTAGGCCAAATCATTCTTGTGATATTTTTCGAAATAAAAATGGGTTGTCATCGACGAATAAAAAATTTTCATGGATAATCCGCCAAAATGGAAGGACAATCGCAGTTTAAACATCATCCCGATTATTTGGTAATGTAACAGTTTGATTTGAACTGTGAAGTGCAGTCATTTCAAGAGATTCCTCTACAGACAATAACCGAGTCAGAACTAAATACATTCTTTTTTACCATGACAAAAATGGGACTCATCAAGACATTTGGGCCACTGTTGAATTCTATATTTAGAATGGTTTCTTGCAAAACTTAATTTATTTCTCCTGTATTCGTTGGGTAAACCATTCTAATTTCTTTCTACGTATGGTGTAATTAATATATTAAGAGTTACTTCAAAACCGACTCAATAATGTACGAGTAAGCGAAATTAAGAAAAGAAGTTAAAATCTCGTTTGCAATAACTTTGTCGTTAGGGCTAACTAAAAGCTAGTCTAGAGGTTGCTCTTTTTAGTATAAATAATGTAGAAGCAGCGTGGTCCTTAATGTTAGGGAATACGTAATGCAAAAGTTCGAATAATTTGGTATGCCGCCAACGTACTTCTCTAATGACGGCATCACAAAGGCCATCGATTATTTATACATCTTAGGACCCATATTGACTGAGGAATCCTTTGCCCTTTGATATTCAAACTTACTCGTTAAAGTTTCACGGAGTGCCGTGTTCCTGCACCAAAGTAAAAATGTGTTTGCATTTATATATAGATATTTCCTCGGTTATAGAGAACGTGATATTTTTTTTAAATTCATGGCGTTGTATCTAGGATGCAGAATTATAAGGCTTGAAAATGGATAAACTTAATTTTAGATCATCTTAATAATTTTGCCTAATATATTCTTGGATGATGTAGTGCAAGGAGTGTCCACATAATGTTATGGTTCAATCAGTATTTTTGGTACATTCCGAATATGTATTACCTTGGTATCACTTCAACTAGTCATAAATCCCTTTAAACTTATCAAGCTTTATTGTTTTAATTTTTAAAGCAATAATCAGCTACGCTATGTATTGGAGATTTCAATGCAAATCTTATGCTTATGATCAATTTTCAGAGCCATTCAGATCATGGTACTGCTAACTGCAATGATGCTATTAGGAGTTCTAACTCTCGTATATGTTGTTTTTTGCAAATGGAAGCAGAATTACTGGAAAAGAAAAGGAGTACCTCAGCTGGAACCTAACCTATTATTTGGAGACTTTCAACCAATTGCATCAGGATCGCAAGCGTTACAAGATTTTTTCCTAGACATATATAAACGTGCTCAGGCTAAAGGAACAAAACATTTAGGTATTTACAACCTTTGGAGAGCCGAATATGTACCAATTGACTTGAACATTATAAAACACATATTAGTAAAGGATTTCAACCATTTTAATGGTCACGGATTTTTTCATCACAAAAACGATCCGCTATCGGAGCATTTATTCAATTTGGATGGCGCGACCTGGAAGGACCGCAGAGTAAAATTGACTCCCACGTTTACTTCAGGTAAGGCGTATATTTCTTAACTTATTTTCTTAATATGAACAGTATAATATATATTAAAGGTATGGCGGGATTAAATTTGAAACTTGATTTTTTTGTGTTGAAAATTAAAATATAAATGCCCAAATTAAAGAAAAAGTTGAAGATTTTAACATCTTCATGATAACCACAATACAATTGTTTAGCTATATCATTGACTTCAATTTAAACATTCGCTTAAAAGACGAAAGATGGGATAAAATGTATTTTAGTATTTTAAATTTTATGGTAATTTTAGGAAAAATGAAATTAATGTTCGGAACATTGGTTGAGAAGGCGGCCGTACTTCGAAAAGTGATCGATCAAGCTGCAGAAACAAATAAAGGAGTGGAAATTAGAGATATTATGGCAAGGTTCTCTACCGATGTTATTGGTAGCATTGCCTTTGGCCTGGATTGTAATACCTTAGAGGAGCCCCATCATATGTTTAGGTATGATTATGAATTCGAAAATATTCAATACGCTAGATATTTTTGTTTCCATATTTTAAGCTAGCGTAAAGGGGCTTGAAATTCACCCATTATAGGCTTTAAAGGCGAATACTTACATAAAAAATATGAAATTTGTGTTTGCTTTAAACCATGCTATGGCTATAATAATAATACCTTAAGTGAATGTAAAAATGGGTTTTAAATTAAATTTAATTGGAAGTGAATACAAATAATTAATAACATTATGAAAACTGTTAATGAACAAATCCGCTTAAGTATCAAATGGGGTAGAGCAGTATCAAAATTAAGTTAACTTCTTTGTCATAATTAAGGAGGGTTTATTACTATTTTAATTTTCGATATAGGCACATGATCGCTGTTGAATATATCACACCATAAAATCTGTGTTGCTTTAAATATTTTTCAAAAATTTTACTTAATTGGGTTTTCAAACCAACCCATATTAAACCAACTAATCCTAAAAGGTTAGGGTTTGGCACTCTGGGCACTCCGGTCGATCTGCACCTCAGCTACACCCAAAATGATGAGACTTTAGCATAATCTTTGCAATTTCGACCTATTTTGAATACATTATAGCCATTTAACTAATTGGTCATAGTTAATCTTTTTCTATCATTTAAGTACAGGGTACACAAAAACTGAATAACAAGTGCTTGGATATAAAATTTATTGCGGTTTTTATTTTAATTTTTGAATTTTCACCTGATTATATAAAAAATTAGTTTTATTCAAAGTTGCATATTACGTATTCCTGGAAACGTTGCGGTGTTCCAGATTATCCAGATCCCGGATCAACTCCGGGTTGCCGACGAGACGCATAGCTCTCTTCTGTATGGAATCCAGCAGCTTTAGGGTGTGCTTATAGGTGCGGCACTCCAGATGTGTGAGCAATATTCTAAGCACGGTCTTTTTTGGGCTTTGTAGAGCAAGAACAGCTGCTGCGGTGTATACACTTTTTTGTTGCGAAATAGGGCACCAAGCTTCTGCGGGGCTGATTTTGCGATGCCGATGTTAGCAACGTGGTCATGCCAGGACATATTGCTATTGACCAAGACACCCAGTCCGTTTGACGAGGATGAAGGAATGGTCGATCATATCATAATGATGTCAGGGCTCACCGTATTTGCTTTCTTGGTAAGCGTGGCTGCCTGGGGTTTTGCTTCATTGCGTTGGACCAAATTCCTGTCGCCCCAACTTCGATCTTTTTTTCCAGATCTTGATTAAATGCTGTAATCTGCTCCTGTCTGATCTCGGTCGCTGGTAAAGGTTTTCCGATCTAAGTTGGGAGACAAAGATACTGTCATCTACAAAACTGTAATCAGGATTACTGGTTTCGGTCAGCAGGACATTAATATAGATGAGCAACAGAGTTGGTGAAAGTATTTCGCCCTGAGTCACTGACGCATTAATGGTGAATGTGTTTGAGATGTATCCATCAACTGCAACGTGCAGAGATCGGTTCTTAAGAAAACTGGCAAGCCAGCTACAGAGAGACGCTGGCAGTTCGGAGGAAGGCAGTTTGTTGAGCAACCAGTTATAACGAGCTTTATCGAATGCCTTCGAAATATCCAATGCAATCGCTCGAGATTCTCCGTAGTTCTCAATTGCCCTACTCCATATAATATGAGTGACACAGGCCAATCCTTTGTCGATCTCTGTTTGCGGAAGACGTATTGGTTATCGCTAATTATTCTGTTGGTCTCGAGGTACTTGAGTAGTTGCTGATTGACTACACGTTCCATGACTTTGGAAATTATTAGAAGCAAGACAATTGGGCGATAGTTTGAGAGCGTGGTTTTCTTGCCTTTTTTGAATAAAATAAATATTTTTATATATTTTTATATCGTTGAATCAAAAACATTTGGACGACCAAACACTTGAAAAAATCGATAGCCTTTTTCGTTAGGAAATA
>MU182413.1:203738-252848 GCA_016904865.1 Pissodes strobi | reverse complement strand
AAAGGTATAGTTGGCAGTTTTAAAGTTTGGTAACCCAATACGGCCAGTTAGTTTTACATAATACGTAGGCTACATTTCATAATTTGATGGGTCCAAGAATAAAGGCCTACCCAACTGTTGTGTGTGCATGCTCTTTATAAAAGTTATGTTCTTCAAATATTTCTTTGCAGAAATTGTAAAGGATACAATCAAATATAGACAGGTGAACAAAATCAAAAGAAAAGATTTTATGGACCTTCTATTGCAGTTGAAAAATAAAGGAGCTGTTGCTACGGATGATGGAATTAAGCAGGAAGGTAGGTTTTATATTTATAAGTAATGAGTTGTTTTAGTAAAATATTACCGCAATCGAAAAACCTAATCACTTAATTACGAAGTGGGAAAATACAGTAACGTAGAACAAGCCAGAGAATCCTACTTTTGATCATCAAAATAAGCAATTTTTTACTAACGAAATTGTCCATGCTTAACCAAAAATAATCAGATGATTCAAAAAGAAACTGCACTGGCCGACAACAACGAACAATAATACATTGAAAAAGTAAACAGATGAAATGATAAACGAGTAATAAATGTGGGTGAGTCCAGTGATCATTAATAATTAATTTTCAGTAAAAAATCAAATAACGTATAAAATACACTAATTGCCACATAACAAAGAACAATATATTAATAAGCCGATAACAAAATAATACAACTCGATAAAAACTTACAAATATATGCCCTAGAAGAAATTTAAGAAGCATTTAATAAATAAAATTAAAAAAAAAAACACGTTGTTAAGAAGGGAAGATTAAAAATGATTAAGCTTCCATGGAAGTTTAATTTGAAATCAATAACCCAAACTAACCCAAACTAAATAAAAATGTATCATAAATCTCAAAAGATATTTCGATTCCGTATTTATAACAACACAAAAACGTAGGTAAACGATGCCTGTATATTTTAATCTGAGCGTGTTAGGTAGACTAATGATTCACCAAATATTTCTAATACCAAATTCCAACATGGAGCATGGTGCTTGGCTTCCCTCCACTGATATTCTGTTTTGTCTTAAATTGGCAGTAGTAGCCTCTAAATGTATCATCTGCGGTGAATTTATTATGAATTAACCATCATTATTATCGTATACATTTCAGGACAAAACTTTTTGACAGAGCAAGAAATAATAACCGAATCCTTTTTGTTCTATTTGGCTGGATTTGAGACGTCGTCAACTACCATGACGTTTGCTTTTATAGAATTGTCGCAACATCCAGATATTCAGGAGAAATTACGTCAAGAAATTAGTGATACTTTTGATAAATATGATGGAAAATTAACTTACGATGCCGTAATGGAAATGGAATATTTGGACAAAGTTATAAAAGGTAGCTTATTGCTTTGACCAACGATTTAGATACCTTTTTCCTGGAAAAAATTACAACCGATTCTCAGATAATATTCTGCATTATTCTAACTAAGAATAGTTTCTGTCTCTAGTGTTTTCTTTCATGTTTTTAAGCCTTACAATTCGAATATTCCTTTCTCATTCACGCTTTTTCCCGTAATACCTCATTTCTTACTCTAGAGAGATGTATCACTTTCCAAGATATTAGTATTTGACGCAAATTTTTACTTGATAAGGCATATAACTATGTAATCGGGATGTAGATTATATACACGAGATTTTGAGAAATATAACAATAAAAGGAATACTGATATAACATGTTTTCTAGAAACTCTAAGAAAATACCCAGTGCTTTCCGATCTTCCAAGAGAATGTACTAAAACTTATAAGGTACCGGGGACAGATCTGGTCATAGAAAAAGGTAATGCAAATCTCGATGAGCGACTAACGTGAAAAATAATTTAACGTTGCACTAATGTACATACTTACAGGTACTAGGATCCATATTCCCGCAATAGGCATTCAAAGAGATCCACAATATTATCCAAATCCAGATGAATTTAATCCAGAAAATTTTAGCGCCGAAGCTAAAGCCAACCGACCTGACTTCACTTGGATGCCCTTTGGAGAGGGGCCTAGACAATGCCTTGGTATGTGTACTACTGCATATTTTAATATATTATAGCTTAACAGACGCAATACTACTCATCTGACAACTAGTGCTTTCGTGCTCTCAATACTTGATATGTAATATACTATTTTAGGCTTCTATATTCCTTATCTCTATTCATAATCATTGCAGGACTCAGATTTGGAATGATGCAAACTAAACTTGGCGTAATCACAATCATAAAAGACTTCAGGTTGGCTTTAGATGAAAGAACAAAGGTTCCTTTGGAGCTGGCACCATCGTCAGTGGTTTTTGCAACTAAGGAACATGTTCTACTAAAGGTGTCCAAAGTTTTAAGATCTAATGGTTAAATTCCGATAATCGACTTAGTTTCCTTTGATGGCATGTATAATATATAGAGAAAAATATGATTATTTTGTTTAAATAAATTGATAAATAATGTTTTGCATTATATTTATTTTTAGTCGAAATACTTGCAACATTGCCAACAATATTAACCCTACTATAAACCAATGGATAGCGTTATGCTTAAATTAAAAATACACATTTTTTACTAGTGTGTTAGCTTATTTTTCTATTAATTCTAAATCATGTATATTTTCCATTAAACGAAGCAATTAAAGGCAAACAATACTGAAAAAAATTACATGTTAATATTAAAAAAACTGACTGTTTAAATAGCTAGAGTTTTGACTGAACTTAAACCAGCGCCAGCGTTTCTTTTGCACTAGATTTATGTTTTTTATATATGAAGTGCACGCAGCAATTGGAACTCTTTGATAAAAACTGGTAAATAGTCGCAGCGATTTGAACCAACAACATTTGTCCATGTTGGAAAATGGCCATGTTATCAATTGAACGGTGTTTATTCAAGCGTTTACTGGAAATGGTCAGTTTGGAAAACAAATTGTTAAAGCTTTCGAACAATTATACTTGTGGTGCAATGAGCAATGGTTCGTTCAAGTCTCTCCTCCTCCCTTCGCTTTCCCCAATAAACTTTTAAATTAAGCACAATAAAAAAGTTTTTGGTTCATCTATGAGAAACAAACAAAATAAATTTTCATCTCGAGGAGTACTTAAAACAGTGAATGAGATAATGCGTAAGCTAATCAAACTGCTGAATCATTATTAAACGTAAACAACTTATTTATATCTCATTTATTTGTTGATGAGCCTTGCCAATCCACAATGTTTAATTCTCTTAATTGGTAATGGTGCAATGCACCTATAAATGCAAGTAGCTACTTTATGGACGTATTAGTCTCCAGCCAAAACTCTTACAGTTTATATCTGTAACTTAATTTGTAGACAAGCCAAAAAGTAAGTTAGAATTTCGCCTTATTATGCTTAGCGTATTAGTTTGGGTCATTTCTTTGGAATGCGAAAATATAATATTATGTTTTATATCTTATTATTTCATAATTCACTATCGTATCTATGACCTATTACGAGATACTAAGGCTAATTGAAAATGCGACACTAACGGAGAGTGCTATAATTTTGGTTATACTATGACATGTTGGCCTTCCGATAAAGTACCTAAATAGTGATTAGAATTTAAACCCAATACGTCTCGTAAAAACTAAGATATCCTATATTAAGTCAAATAATGTGATGTTGTTCCTCCTCTGTTTGCCACATATTCGTGAAGTCGTCGCGGCATGAATAAGGCGGTTACATGATACAAAGAATAACAGGTATGACAACAAAGAATAACAGGTATGATATTGCGCACGCCACTATCAGCTGACTCGCTCCTGTCGACGTCACAATGAGAGTTGCCGCCATTAAAATCCACGGGTTTACAAGGGGACTTTCATGATATTTTAAGCTTTGTTTATTTTGCGGTGTATTTTGTGGTGTTTTATCAGCAATGTCAGCATTTTGTGAGATTTGTGGCATTTAAGTTGAATTTGGAGATAGTGTAAAAAACTTAAAACAAATCAGGTTATTAAAACTATTTTTCATAATACCTCTCTGAAAACTATCATTTTCAACGTCTCTGTAGAGCAAAGAAAGTAAGTCTTTTCGGTCCGGGCACGGGAAAAATTTTCCCGGTCCCTAATTAGGGAGCGGGAAAAGTTTTCCTGCTCCCTGATTTTAAGTGCTGAATTTGCAGTTATTTAGTCACAGAATAAGCATAAAGTATAATAAATTGGGTTAAAATTATACAGCGATGCAGGCTACAAGATTAATCTAGTACATTTTAGCGTCAATAGTCTAATTTAAAGTAAAATTATTTTATTTATTCTGACATTACTTGTCACAAATACTTCAAAATTAGCTGCCTATTCAATTACAACAAAGCATACAAACACATTTCCATAGCAACGCTTCATGAATATTAGATAAATACCTGTCTTGCTTGTCTTGCAAGTTTGACGTTTGCTTTCACTTGAATACAAAATGTATTATGACATGATTTTGGATTCGTAAAATTATAATAATTTTATGTTTATGTCTTGATTTCAGAGAGGTATTATGAAAAATATCGTTCATTACACGTCCAGAAACAGCTTTTCCTGTGCTTGCACGACTTCCGGTGTTCGGCTACGCCTCACACCAGAAACTGTCGTGCGCGCACCGGAAAAGCCTAGTTTCCGGACTGGTAATGAAATATACTATTGAACTATTAGTGTGACTTTAGTAATAGTGACTTTGTGTGGACAATAGTAACATTATTTTGTTGTTTTAAAAGCTATATAAGGTATAATAAATAATTAATTATTGAGCAAGTGATTAAGAATCAACATTAATTTTTGACTTTTAGCATTTTTAAGGTTAGTTATAAACTATACATATTAAAAATGCGTTGTGCTCTAGCTAGTTGTCTGAGTGACAATCAGACAAAACGTGCTGACAAATCTATAAGATTTGAATGATTTCATGCTTCTAATGAAAAACTGTGGGTTAGTGCTTGTTGCCGTAAGGACCATTTTAATACTAAAACCTCGAGCATTAGTTCAAAACATTTCAAGTCAGATGACCATGAAAGAAATTTGCAACATGAAATGTTGCAATACGAATCCAAAAAAGGACCCAAGCTAAAGCGCAATGCAGTACCTTCTCTTCATCTGCCAAAATCAAGCAGGTTTATCTGTAAACCAGGTAAAAAGACAGGAGAGGCTTTCGAAGAGAGAATCGAAGAAGTTTGTGGAAGATATCATTGCTCAGTGCTAGTGCAACAATGGATTTTGTGGATTACATGTCTAGAGCATTGGATAATAAACAATTACTTGTAACTATTTTTGTAGATCCGCGAAAGGCTCCAGTACTGATATTTTACCCAGTGATTATGGTGTGCCGCAGGGCTCGGTTCTGGGGCCATTATTCTTTTCCCTATATGTATTTAATTTAAGATGTGCAGGACTTTACTTTTGCTGATGATACAGCTTTGGTATACACAGGTGGGGAAGTTAATGCATTAAATAGGCTTGTAAATGAAGACCTAAAGTTGTATCTGAACTGGTTTTACAATAAATTATAAATCAATACTGACAAAACAAAATTTCTGTGTTTTAAACAGAAAAATAAACCAATTCAAGACTTTCCTGTTACTATAAACGAAGTGAAAATTGAAGAAGTGCAGCAAATAAAATATTTAGGACTCATAATTGATAACAACTGGACATATTATTCAGTATATTATATCTAAAACATTACCAATCATGCCTATGATATACAAATGCAGATATTACCTATCTTTTAAAACCAAACACAACATGTATAATGCCTTCTTCGTTTCACATCTTAGATATTTATTACCAATTTTGCTGCAAGTCTAATCTTAATTATATCCAGATAATCCAAAATACGGTATTAGATGTCTGTTTAATTGCAATAGATTAACCAGCACACATACTTTATCAGGAACTAAAAGTTCCAAAAATGACTCTAGTTTTAGAATACGAACAAAAACTATGCATAAAATAGTTTATAAAAAACAAATTTCTAATATTAACATTGTTGTTGTGATATACATAAATATAACACTAGGTCTCAAAATAACATTTACCGAGTAATGACTAATACAAATATAGGCCTAAATAACCCGTATGTGCAAGCATGTAAATCGTACAATGGAGTACCGGAAAATATTAGAAATATTATTAATTATTTTCTTTATAAACTGATAAATGGTTACATTGATAGTAAGGAGTTTTTAAAAAGAATCCCTTTTAGAGGAGGTAAAAATTCTCCATTGATAAGGCTGTGTAATAAGTTTAATAGGTATTGTAGTAATATTGATATATTTTGTATTTCAGTTGAAGTGTTTAAAAAACAAATAAAAGGAGAAATAGATATAAGGATATGTTCCTAGTTTGTAGGCTTAGTTTTTAGTTTGATTGTATCTATTATTGGCTTTGTAAAAGTTGTTGATACAGGAATAAATAAATAAATTATAATGTTTTTATAACAACTACTTAAGTGGTATCTAAATATTAGTTAGAATCTCTACGACACAAAAATTGTAATTAGTATGCTCGAGGCCAGAGCTTAAAGCACTGATTAGGGATTTATGTATTTATTGTATTGTAATAGTGAGTTGTATTAAATATATGTTTTCCAAAAAAAAAAAAATTCTAAAAAGCCTCGTTTTATTTTTTTTCTCATTTTTAAATAAATACAATTCCGATATGAAAAGATAAATAGATCTTTCCATCTGTGAAACAAAACTAATCACTACACCTTCCCTTATATCAACTATATATCTATTATAATATCTAATATTTCTTTATGTTCCCTGCTATAATTATCTACAATAAAGTGTATATAGTGGCAACTCTGCTGAAATGTCAATTAACAAGATTTTAAATTATTCTATAAATTTGTTTTGCTAAAGATTTATTTCTTATTTATAAAATTTCTAAGCTGATATCTCTTATATGTGCATTCCATATATTGAACATTATTTCTCAATTTTGGTTCATATTGATTATTTATTTAGTTTATTAACAAATCATAATAATAAAATACCTTTCAGTAACCTAAATAAACCCAAAACAGTGATATATTAATAGCATTTTTATTCAAATGACTAATAATAACCAATTAAATGTAATCGATATAACAATTCTTACGGCAACTGTTTAAAATCACTCTCATTGTGACGTAATGCGCGAACTCGACCGAATTGGGCACTCGGAAATATCATACCTGTTATTCTTTGTATTATGAGGCGGTTAATCTCTAGTTGGGGTACCTGGACTTCACTGCGTAGGTTTAGGTGTTTGTGGGGGTGTAGTGAATTACGCAACTTTCTTGTCAGCATATTCCCAGACATATTTTATTGGGGGTTTGGGGATCGAGGAGCATACTGAAGAAGATTTATATTGAAAGCGATTAAAGGTAGACGGGATCCTAAACGCGACCTGCTACCGTAAGCAATGGCACTTCATTCCATAACACCCACGGTGCGGTGAACATGTCATTCAATTGATAATTGGACATTCCGTCTTTCACCATAACCACGTTTCTTCCCTACTCTGGAACAGCCACAATTCCATTCCATATTTCCATCACGCACTTCCCTACTCCAAGTCAATCGTTGGTTGTCGTCAATGTTCTGGGGTCAGGGGACCACGAGATGAGGATGGAATGAAAATAGCTTGAAAGAAATTATTCGGCGATAAACTGTTCTCATTGTCATTGTCCATTCTAAATCATCTAACTACTGGCTCGTAGTTGCTGTTATTATGAAAAATGGATCTCTCAGAGCTAGTAGCCTTAATCGACGATCCTGCCGTTCTGTGGTTTGACTTTGTCCTCCAGTAAATATCGGACGTCGAGATGGGTCTTCTTGGAACCACACTCGACACCATCAACCCGACCCCTTTCAAACTTTCAGGTAACGAAATATTGGTGATACATATATGAACTAGAAAAATGGAGACCTTCGGCAACCCTGTGGGCTATTCTCTGTTTTGCCATAAGGTTGACTTTTGTTGTAACTCCATTAGACATATGTTTGGCACAATTGGCTGCCATCCTTATTGTGTTGTAAAGGCTATATCACCATTAGAATAACATGGGTTTCTGGAATGACATCTCATATATAAATCACATTTATAATGTGATTCCATGAACTTGTTAAATATTCTCCGTTTCTCATTTGTGCGGATGAACTTTGACTGCTGGTGTGTGATCCACATGCACACTCGGGGACACATCAGGTTTACATTTACCTACATTTGTATATTTGTTTGTATATTGCTATATTATAAAATTATTAGTTACTATGTTAACATTTTCGTCTAAGAAAACATTGTTCGATGAAACTTTAGCAACTGTAATGGAATCTCGCTTTGCATCTGCAGAAACCGGTCACGATATTGAATTAATATAATGCAACTAACTAGTCACATGCATCTGTCAACTTTTCAAGTTCTATTATTCCAAATTATAAAGCAATACTCGTTCTACTTTGGAGCTGTATTTTCGATTTCTTTTGCCTAGAATTGTTAATGATTTACTTTCAGAGCAATTTAAATCATGGCCCTGCTAACTGCAATGATGCTATTAGGAGCTCTAACTCTTCTATACGTTGTTTTTTGCAAATGGAAGCAGCAATATTGGGCACGAAAAGGAGTACCTCAGCTGAAGCCTAATCTACTGTTTGGAGACATTCGACCAATCGCAACAGGAAAGCAGGCCATGCAAGATTTTTTCCTAGATATATACAGACGTGCTCAGACCAAAGGAACGAAACATCTGGGCATTTATAACCTTTGGAAGGCCGAATATATGCCAATTGACTTGAACATTATAAAGCACATATTAGTAAAAGATTTTGACCATTTTGACGGCCACGGAATTTACCATCACAAAAACGATCCGTTATCGGAACATTTATTCAGTTTGGATGGCGCAAGGTGGAAGGACCGCAGAGTAAAAATGACGCCAACATTTACTTCAGGTGAGGTATAAATGATGTAGTTGATAATATTAGTGTCATAGTTGACATGAAACGAAAGGTGTAGAGAAAATAAGGTTATTAATTTTATCTATCTAAATCAGAGTTTGTTAATTCTTACTAGATTTATAATATCTGTAACCAAATTATCTAGAGTTTATTATATACTCAACTTAAAAATCATGCAATATAAAGAGACCTCATTTAAAAAAAAAGTGTACTACGATGATCGTTTTTAATCTCTTAATGATACTTACAGTACAAATTATGGTAGACTGCTAATTTAGTCACCACTTCAATTTCAGCACTTAGATAATGATTATATTCTGCCTACAAATTTGACACTTCCAACCAGAGAGAAATAAATTTCTCTCTGCTTCCAACTTTACATATAGTTTTGCAATTTGTAATGAATGTGTTAACAAATGAAATGTTTGAATATCTTAAATTGAATTTTAGGAAGGATGAGAATAATGTTTGAAACATTGGTAGAGAAGGCGATAGTACTTACAAAAGTAGTCAACCAAGCTGCAGAGTCAAATAAAGGAGTCGTTATTAAAGACATTATGGCAAGATTCTCTACCGATATTATTGGGAGCATCGCCTTCGGCTTGGAATGTAACACTTTAGAGGAGCCCCATCATATGTTTAGGTATGATTAAGCATGAAATCAACTAAAAATATTAAATATGCCAGATGTTTTGGTTTTAATATTTAAACTCTTGTAAAGCGGCTTACAGTTCAAGGATTAAGAATAAACTAATAAAAAATGAAATGGACGTGAACAAACACAACTAATACTTATAATCATTTTTGCTTATATCAGACCACAATAACTTTATCGCCATCGAATTTTGAGTGTTCCATGCTTTCTTAGGATTCTCTATCTTTATATTTACATATCGTTCTGTAGCGTTCTACGACGCTTTCCAACGCCTGACTTCCACTCATTTCTATCGGCCTACAAATCATATCCTAGTTCTCGTACTCGCATCTCTTTTTATATGCCTTCTGCCCAACTCATCCTGAGCCTTTTTCTTTTTCTTCTGTCATATGGTGACCATTTTAAAATTTGTTTTGGTAATCATTGTTCCGACATGCGTTGTACGAGACCATATCATATTTTTTGCTTTGTTTTAATATCCTCAACCATTGAATATTTCACTTTAATTATTTATCTGACTATTTCATTTGTTTCTTTCTCTCTTCTTGATCTTCCAGAAATCCATCTCGGTAGCTGTTAATATTTTTTCTGTTTTTTTTCTTTTATCTGCCATACTTCACTGCCTCATGTCATAATACTTTTGTTAATAATGGAATTATAAATTCTTTTGACATGTCCAGAACATGACCCATATAATATTCTATTCATCAGCGAGATTGCTTTCCTGCCTTATGTGTTCCTTACTGTTCAAAAACCATTTGAACACGCTTTCAAATCTAACGATTTAATTTTGTACAATTTTTACATTCCGCGCCACTGTGCTCGCATTCCAAAGTAATCTTAAAAACCTCGGCGATACTACTAACGCCATCTCTTGTTACAACGTTTATCCACCGCATCAGCCAGTCTAGAAAGCTAAAAGCATAGCGGCCTAGAAAGTCATTCGACCAATCACAGCTCTTTCTACAGAAAGCTTGGCGATACTCGTAGCGCCATCTGTTGTAACAACGTTTACTCATCTGAATCCGGCGCTCAACCTACGTCGAGTCGACCAATCACAGCGCTACCCTACAGGATAGCCACTTCACCCAACCTAAATTTCCTAACTATAATTTTAGTGGTCCCTAAAATTCCGATCTTTAATAATCGAATGGTATGAAAACTAGTCAGCAGATTTCGACCAGGTTTGTGTTAAAATTCATAATATTAATTTAGACAACCGGTCATGCTAAGTTTTTACACAATATCGCTATATTTACATTATTTGCTCTTTCTATTTCCGGAGGATGTAGATTATCCCGCCAGAAGAGGCGGTGACAAGGGGCGTTGACAACTCCTTCGAGTTGATCTAGTTCTTACGTTCTAGTATTCAGTAGTCTCTTGTCTCTTGACTCACACACAAGCAAGCGCGCTAAGGGCGCTGTCCCGCCAGCATGGCGCCAAGCCGACATGCCAGACAGTTTTCACGTTTTAAGATCCCCTAATCTTTCAAGATATCTACTCAAGTGACATTGTGTTATCCCGCCTCTTCGACAGTTCGTCGTCGTCGTCTCAAGCCTGCAAGTAAAGGTATTTACCGGCACCCTGCTGCCAATATTCTCTCAGTAAGTATGACGCTGTACCATCGCTGTACTAGCGTCCCCATGGCAATCACCCATGGGAGTTCTCACAATCGAGTTTTGTCTAGAGCCCCAAGTAAGTAAACTCGCATGTTTACAATTACTCTCTCACAAGTAAGACGCTGTACCATCGCTGTACTAGCGTCCCCATTGGTCTCGTCAATGGGGGTTCATTCTCTCTATGCTTTATCAGAGTATAATATGGTTTGTTATACTTTGGCCTTATTCAAATATAAGGATTACCCGGCATTTAGTCTGTCAATATTCAACATGCTTTATCAGAGTTTTGTTTTGTTATACTCTGGCCTTATTCTAATATAAGGATTACCCGCCACCCTGTCTTCCAATATTCAAGATCTCACAAATGCTATTTCCAATACACGGATTTCAGCTTATCTATGCGACCTGCATGGCGTGTTTTATAATCATTTATGCGTGTACCAAAAAAAAGATAAACTGATGAACAATTGAACGTTGCTCGTCAACTGGTGAACATAGTGTACATAGTAGCTTATAGGTGGACATTAAGGTAATATTTATCCTGTTATTATTGCTTCTATCTTACAGTATTTCATCTCAAAGTTATCTCAGCTAATCGAGCTCATACGTAGCAGTTCGGCAGGAACTTTAATGAGCATTTAACTGCACTTAGCTGCAAGATAGTGTTCATAATCATATACTTGTTTAGGTTTACAACCGTTTATGCAATGCTTTAGCTTTTAATTATTCTTGTAATATTCTGCAAGGTCGATACTTTGCCTCGACTGATATTGTTCATATCGTAGCACTGACTATGTACAATGAGTTAATGTTTATATTTTGTTTTCAGGTAAAATAACTTATTAAAATATTCATATAATGCTAAAGGTTTTTGTTTTATTTACAAAATCACTTTAGAACTAGCCCCTATCGTAAATTTTAGTGCCTAAGATCACTCTTTGTTTGTTTAGAAAATCGACCAAGATCGATTCTGAAACACTTACTTTGTTCCGTCACTGGTTACTCTAAGGCCTAGGTATTCATATTTAGAACACCATGGTATAGTTCATCCATCCTCCAGTATTTGGTTTTGTCCTTCTCCTACAATACACGACGTGTATTCAGTTTCGCCTTCATTTACTTCAAGTTACCATTTGCTCTATTCTTCTAATAGTTTGGGTTCGAGGTCATCATGATATTGCGCTAATATCACTTGATCGTCAGCAAAACATAACGTGTATATAGTGTTATTATCTTTAAGATGCATTCCCATATCATTGCACTTTTTCTTCCATATTTTGAGGGCTTGATCTAAGTAAACCTTAGCCAGCGTTGTTGATAGACAACGCTCGGGTGCAACTTGTTCCAAAAAAAAGGCAAGAAAACCATGCCCCCAAACTATCGCCCAATTGCCTTGGATCCAATAATCTCCAAAGTCATGGAGCGTGTAGTTAATCAGCAACTACTCAAGTATCTCGAGAACAATCAGCACTAATCAATACGGCTTTCGCAAGGAGAGATCGACAGGAGATATATCGGCCTATGTCACTTATATAAGGAGTAGGGCAATTGAGAACTACGGAGAGTCTCGATCTATTGCGTTGGATATTTCAAAGACATTCGACAGAGTTTGGCATGACGGATTGCTCAACAAACAGAACTGCCGTCCTTCGGACTGCCAGCCTCTTTCTGCAGCTAGCTTGCCAGTTTCCTTAAGAACCGATATCTGCACATTGCAGTTGATGGACACATCTCAGACACATTCACCATTAACGCGGGCGTGCCTCAGGGGGCAATACTTTCACCAACTCTATTCCTCATCTATATTAATGACCTGCTGACCGAAACGAATAATCCTGTTTACAGTTTTACAGATGACAGTACCCTTGTCTCCCACGTTAGATCAGAAAAAAATTTACCAGCGACTGAGACTTAACACCTCATATGAATCCATACAAAAGGCCGCAGAAGACAGAGGTATAGACGAAACTACAACGAAATGGATAAAAGCCATGCTTTGTAGTCTTAAAATTACCTCAACCTTAGGAGACGCTACTGTAACGATAAAAGCAGCAAAAGGGTGTCCGCAAGGCGGAGTTTTCTCGCCCTTGCTGTGGTCCTTGGTAGTAGAATCGCCTGGTAAAACTAACAACCGAAGGGTATGACGTCCAAGGGTATGCTGACGACCTAGTCATCACAATTAAGGGCAAGTATGATGGCACAGTATCGGCCAAAATGCAAAATGCTCTACATCTTGTTAAAAACTGGTGTATAAGGGAAGGACTAAACAACAAAAAGGAGAAAGGTGGACCTTACAGCTCCTAGCCTAGACGGCGTGACGGTTGAACTCTCAGACAGTGCTAAGTACCTGGGGATAGTCCTCGACCGCAGGCTTAACTGGAATGAACATATAGAAAGGACTACCAAAAAGGCAACAGCGGCACTTTGGGCATGCCGCAGACGTTTTGGCAAAACATGGGGTTTAAAACCCAAGATGATCTACTGGTCATACATTACGGTTGTAAAACCAATAGTCACATACGCTTCACTGGTCTGGTGGACCAAAACAGAGGAAAAGACTACGCAAGGCAAGCTACAAAAAGTGCAAAGACTTGCCTGTCTGGGTATCACAGGGGCAATAAAAACCTGCCCCACGATAACACTGAAGACGATGCTGGGCCTTCTTCCCCTGCATTTAAGCGTGAGGAGCGAGGCCCTATTAACCGCGTCCAGAGTAATCCAGACCCAATCAACTAAGTCAGGTGAGCTGACTGGCCATCTAAAGATTCTGGACACATTCAGAGTCGAATCGCTGACCAAATCAACAGACCATATGCCAAAGACAAGGGATTTCCAACGCTCCTTTAAGGTGATCATAAAATATCGCCCAACAATGAGAGCACTACAGCCCGAACGAGGTACATTGGTCTGGTACACAGATGGATCTAAAATGGAACAACGGGTCGGCGCCGGGGTTTATGGTCCTAGATGCAGGATGTCAAAATCTCTAGGTAAAGCCCCATCCATATTCCAAGCAGAGATCCATGCCATTGAACTGTGCGCCTCTGAATGCATCAAAAGAAAACCGAGAGGCGCAACCATAAATATACTATCCGACAGCCAGGCGGCTTTAAAGGCACTAGCCTCGTGCGAATTTGACTCAACTTGCGTGGGAATGCCGGAACGCTCTTAACCAACTGGCTAAACATAACAGAGTCACTCTGTTGTGGGTGCCAGGGCACGAAGGAGTGGAAGGCAATGAAATTGCCGACCAATTGGCCAGAGAAGGAGCACAGAGTCCATTCTACGGACCTGAACCATTCTGTGGCACCACCACAGGACACTTCGGAGAGGACCTCAATAAGTGGGAAAAAAAAGCAGAAAGAGGCCTACTGGAGAAACACTCCAGGACAACGACAGGCGAAAAGATTCATATCGCACTCGCCGAATACACTAAGAAGGTACTAGAGCTCCATAAAAACGATCTAAGACTGGTCACGAGCTTCCTAAGAGGTCATGGACCATGGAGATACCATCTCCATAACATGGAAAAGACTGAGGATCCACGTTGTAGATTTGGCAACTCAGCAAACGAAACTGCGGAACACATTCTTTGCGAATGTAGAGAACTGACCCGCCAAAGGCTAAAATATCTGGAAGGAGTAGTATGTAATTCCAAGGATATTACACAACTAGCCCCTAGAAATATCCTGAACTTCGCGTGCTGGGTGTCTCAACAGCAATATGTCCTGGCATGACCACGTTGCTAACGTCGCTAAATCAGCCTCCCTTCTGGGTGCGCTATTCGCAATAAAAAACTGTATACGCCGCAGCAGTTGCTCTTGCTCTACAAAGCGCAAATAAGATCGTGCTTGAAATGTTGCTCACACATCTGGGGTGCCGCACTAAAGCACACCCTAAAGCTGCTGGATTCCATTCAGAAGAGAGCTGTGCGTCTCGTCAGCGACCGGGAGTTGATCCGGCATCTGGATAGTCTGGAACACCGCAGACATGTGGCCGAAATGTCCCTGTTTTATAGATACTTTCACACCAGATGTTCCCAGAATTTTGCCCGCCTCATCCCGTCCCTGGCAACGCCTGTCAGACAGTCACGACAGACGGCAAGAGCGCACCAGTTCGTCGTACAACTGGAAACACCTAGAACATCGCTTTACAAGAACTTCTTTGTCTGGCGCACTGCATCACTGTGGAACCCACTCCCAGGACATCTGTTTCCCCCTTATTATAACCTACAACGATTCAAGAACCGTGTCAATCAACATCTTCGCTTACGCACCGCTCGTCGAGCGCCGCAGGATCTCCCTTTAGTGTGTGTGCCACTGCCATAAAAAAATCCCTGTTTAAGTCCCTTATAAACTGTGAAGCCTTGCGACAGTCTTCCTTTCACTTTCAGTTTGACAGCTGAACCTTTATATAATTTCTTTATTGCTTTTATAATACAATAATGGATGTTTGTTTTCTCTAAAGCTTCCCATAACTAACTCAAAGGTGCGTAGGTCTACATACAGCAAATGAATTTCCTCATGGAAGGCCGTCTTTTTTCCAATAACTTGGTTAATACAGTATACATAATCCATTCTGGATCTACTAGCTCTAAATCCTGTTCGCTCGTCTGCCCCTAAACCTTTATGCTCTTCCTCAATTTTATTCTTTAGTATTTTGTCGGTCCTCGATAGTTGTCGAAGTCCTCTTTATTGCCTTTTTATGAATCGTGGATATCCAAGAAGTTTTCCACTCTTTAGGAATTTCCCCACCTTTGATACATCATTCATGTAGCATTTTTAAGTAGTTATAAAATCTATCTGATCGGTATTTGACCAGTTGAGCGGGTGGTTCTCCAGATCCAGCAGCTTTTCCACTTTTTAGTTGCTTACATATTATTTTCTTCACTTCATTTATGCTTATTCTTACAACATTTATTGAGTTTTTTAATTTCATTGTTTTGAAACTTGATTCTATTTTCTGTCAGTAAATTTTCGAAGTGCTAATCTCTTTGTTCTAATGTTATTGGTGAAATTACCTATCCTTCACGATTTTGACGTAGGTTCATTAACAGTTTCTATAACTCCGCATTCTTCCTTCCACTTTCTTTCCCACGTTGTTTTATTTTTCTTTTCTACTCCCTCTACTCTCAGTTTATGCTCTTTGAATTCCATTGTATCATTATTCCTGTTTGGTATTAAATATCTATGACATTTCTTCTTTTTGTCTACTATACCTTGTTCTATTTCTAAATGCCATCAATAAGGTTTATTTTTGTAGTATTATTTTTCATACAGACCTAACGATTTTCTGGCCACTGCATGGATGTTTTCCTTAATATATTCATAGTGCTCCTCTGCATTTATAAAGATCTCTTTGTTCAGTTTTTTTCTGTAAGACGGTTCTGGTATAAAGTGTTTGTGCTGTCCCGATCAAAGCTGTCTAAATTGTATCGTACCGGGTTACATTCAATTGACCTAGCTTACTGAATTATTTATTCATCTGCGTCTTTTTAAAAGTTGGCACTATCATTTAGCTTTAGGAAATAATACGTTATTGTTATATTTTTCTCCAACCATTAAGGTCTAAAAGTGTTACGATTTCCCTAAATGTTCCAATTTTTCTTATTTCGTCATTAAGTTGATCATAAAAATCATCTTTATTAGTACCGATCGCGTCATGATTAATGCTGTATATCCCCACATAGCTAGATTCACTTTTATAACAATGATGCATACAATATACAATAATACTAAAATCACCCTCAATGGAGGGCAATAAAACCCAAGGAAATGTAAATGGCACAAATTGCTTCATGATAGGCGGATCATAATATAAATTAAATCTTAAGCTCGTGATTCTAGGTTTTTGCCTTATTTTGAACTTTTACCGGTTAACATTAACCATTGACATTGAGTATGTAAAAAAATGGTTTTGCAAGGCTGGAAACAAGCACCTACAAATATGAGGACAAAACTCCGATTTACAATTCTGCTCTTTGCGAGCATGGAATATGAAGATGAGAAACCACTTATCATAGGTAAAACTAAAATCGTCGATACTCTAAAGAGGCACATATCCTCTTCAATGAATATCCAATAAAAATCGTGGATAACAGGAGACATCATGACGAAGTGGCTTCATGAATTTGATGCTAAGATGAAGTGGCAGAATGGGAAAGTTATATTGTTTCTTGATAATGCAACATCGCATTCCAAAATTGCACTGGGTAATGTCAAATTAAATTTTCTACGGTATTGTCAACCTTTGAACCAAGGCAAGTGATTGCCCTCTGCAACAAATAGAATAGGACATTACGTTATGTATACTAAAAGCTATAGTTGTATAACTTGTAGTTTTCATGTTATTTCAAACAGCCGAATATTTTCACCAGTTTTATTCTCAGATTTCATTTAATTCCTAAGCGCAGTCGTCAACTCCATCTATCCGCTCTTAATTCGATTACTTACCAAAACATACATAAAATGTAAAATTAACTGATTGAGTAGCTACCCTAACAGTAATCACCTGAAAGGACTATCTTCCTGCTCGACTAAAACGAAATTAACGAGTCGTCCTTTTCCAATCCATGATGAAAGAGAGATACGGTTATGATCTTCGAAAGACCCACCTGTAGATGGCTCACATATAAATATTGCCACGTTGGCACTCTGTGGTTATGGTAACCAACTTGCTGACCAATCAAAACGGCCGGCGGTGTGTTCAAGCAGGTTACCAGATATGAGATATAGGATACAGGTAACAATAATAGTTGCTTATTATAGATTTCGGTGGCCTGGAACACTTTGCTCTCAATGACAATACAGAAGGCTTTTCTAAAGCCTGTGGATTTGAAACAAATTTGCGTTTGTTAATAGCGGTGTGGCAACCGAGATTGAAGAATTGACCATGGTCGACTATATTGAAGGGGTGCGACAAGTGGGTCCATCTACTTACGATTCTGAAATTGAGGATGAGGACCTGAAATTAATCTAGTGTCGAATATTCCATGATTAATAATACACTGCTTTTAGATGCTTCAAAATAATTTAATAAGATATTTTTCTCTACATATGTTTCGGCTTGATAAGGCCTTTATCAAGAGTACTTGTATACTAAAGTCTATAATATTTTAGTACTCAGGTACTCTTGATAAAGGCCTCATCAAGCCGAAACATATATAGAGAAAATGTCTTATTAAATTATTTTGAAGCATCTAAAAGCAGTGTACTAATTATCACCAGTATTATTATTCAACGATGATTCACAAGGATCCTACCGCAGAAACTTTACAATTTCAAGTAGTAAACTTCTTTGCATATAATATCATGAGCAGTAAGTTAATGCTGCAACTGCTATGTAATTAAAACTATTAACAAATAAACAATGTAAATATTAACATAGCATCTGCTTCAATCTACCAGTTTTCTCTTTTAACGACCATTGTATGATTTCCTAAGGGTGGTGGCTACTAAAGGGTTCTATTGTAATTCGCTTCGATGCAAAATAGATAATAAATATCCAGAATATTTATTTTCAGGGATATCGGAAAAAAATTTGTGGAGCCTAAACTATCCAAACTCTTTTTAGAGATGACTGTTAATTATGATATACTAGGCAAGATGGGTTATAAAGCCCAGCCCAAGGACGTCGAGGAGTATTTTACCAGTAAGTAGGAATAGTTATTGATTTTACTGAAAGAGTCTAATTATGCGTTTTGGGATCATATTAAAACTATAAAAATTCTAGACACCCGAGTTGACACGGTGAGGTAACACCGTTAAAATAACTTTAAGTTATCCCCTTATTATGATATGCATTTTTTTGCATGTGGTAAGCTCTTTCTTCATCATCTTGAGACCTATTGGAATAGATTGGAATAAATATTTTGTCTCTTTGCTTTTACTTTGATTATTTTAGAATGTTTGGGAAGATAATCTAAAACATTGGACAACCATGCCAGGGGTACGAGCGGAAAAGGTATTGCCTTATTTTCTTATACATTCTCATATTGCAAAAATCCTTCAGTTATTAAATATGTCTACTAGAGCTATGGCATTTAATAAGATTTAATGTATTGAATGAAACCATGGAAAAAGAACAAATACCTGCAGACCGGCCCTCACTACAATGCAAAAGCCACCAAAAATACTTGCAAAAAAAGGAAAAAAACAGGTAGGTGCTCTAACAAGCGCAGAAAGGGGACAGCACGTAACAGCTGTGGCGTGCATGAGTTCTGCTGGTCAATATATCCCTCCAACCTTGATATTCCCCCGCAAAAACCACAAAGCTAAATTATTCGATGGCTGTCCACCAGGAACCCTTGAGCTTTTTAACGAAACCGGTTATATGGTATATGAGTTGTTTAACCGTTGGATGGACCATTTTATAAAATATGCCAAGCCGACCAAGGAGGATAATGGTGCTGTGTTTGCTGTTGCCATTTTCTACCCACATGCTACAGCCATGATGTGGCCTTTTTTGGACCATTGGATAAATACTACACCACTTGGTTAAAAAATTATCTGGGAAGGAAAGTGGGGCTATATCAGATAAGTGGATTATTTCCCAAAGCTTCTAAAGCTGCTACCATAGGCAATGCCGTTAGCGGCTTAGTTCCTTTTGTCCAGAAAATTTTCCGGGTCACTTGTTTTCTCTCAGCGATGCTACTGACATTCCTAAACCCAATGACGACCATGGAGTAGCTAACACTTTAACGGCAAGTGAAACTGTTGCAGCACCTGTTGAGATTGAGGAAAGTTTAGTTCAAGAGCAAGAACAGGACAAACCAACAGAACGGTAGAACTTAAACCTCAAAAAGTGACCATTTTATTGCTATTGCTTTCTGTGTCCTCTAATGCACAAGAACATAAAATTAATCGAAAAAGAAATTCTTGGGTATCTAAAGTTTTGGTGGTGACACCTAATATAGAAGAAGTGAAGCTGAAGGAAGAGAGTAAACGTGAAGCAGAAAAGAGAAAATCTTTTAGAGCACGTGTTCAGGTGCAAGATTGTAAATCCTGAAGAGCCTGATCCATTTGCTGATGAAGATCAAGAAGATTATGCAGCATGTTTATGTTGTAATAGCGTATTCAAAAGGTAGCGATCTGGTGAACTCTGGATTAGATGTCAGCACTACAATACATGGGCTCACAACGAATGTGCTGGCATTTCAAGAACCACCAAAAATTATATATATGATTTATGTCAATGATTCCTATTTTTCTCACTGTTTGTCGCTGTTTAGTTAGATATGTTTAATTTCGGGCAAAATGACACAGTATGCCATTCTGTCTGATGTATCAGCGCAAAATGGATTTTTGCACAACTTCTTTTTTATTTTTAATAACAAACTGTTTTTCTAGAATAAACGTTCTTGTTATATATGCTTCATAAGAGGTAATATGCATACATTGCATTTCCATATCTGTAGACATTTTAATTAATACTTTTAATTGAAAAAAATACCCACAAACAAAAAGTATGTCATTTTAGCTCCAATTCTCCTATACAATGCATATTTCCTTGAGTAATGCAGTAACTCAATCAATCAAACCATGGGAAGTATTAAAAACTTTTTGCAGATATGGACTAGAACACACTGTATTCAAACCGTTTTTTCCTTTTTTTTGATATTCCAAAAATAACGTAGCTATTTCGAAGCTAATGTCTACTTCTTTTCACGTATCGAGATTTTTAATCCCGTTTCTAGTTATTTTTTTTTCACATTGGGGTTTTTCCATTTTTATTATTTCTTCTATTTCGAAGTTTTTACTTTCTACTTCGTTCCACGTAACGGGATTTTTAATCCTCTTTCTATTCGTGATTTTCTACTTTTTTATGTTTCGATGGCATTAGCTCTTCTTCTTCATCCTCAAAAGAACTACTATCGTTTGACGAACAGAAATTAAAATAACTTTATCAACATCAGAAAAAGGTTAATTTCTGGATCCTGTAACAGTCCGATTTTGCCAGTGTCAAATATTTTTGAATTTCATTTATACGCCGCATTTAGGGAACAAAGATGCTGTATTTTGCACTCATCGGTTTATTAATTTAAATTTATTGATTCATATGCTTGAAATTGCCGCATTTCTTAATGTAAATTAACTCTATTCTAAGTATGGGTTAACGATATATTTTTATTAGCATTTATAACACGTTGTAACTATACTTATTTTAGTTGATAAGCGAAGCACATTGTTATTAGTTTATTAGGATAGCAAACCGATTTATATTTTTAAGAATTCTGTTAATAAAACCCGCCTTTACGCTGCATTAGACTCGTCGATTCATATTTTATTGTCGGTTTGAATATTTCATAACTTTTTGGGACCCCTTAGTTGCCGGACTCCAATCACCGGCCGATCATTTCCGACATCGTTAGATCGTTTTGGGACCTCTGCTTTATATATAGGAATGGGCTATCCTCCCGTGATTGTCGCTTTCGATTTAGATTTTTAGAGGTTTATCATTTTCGAAGGAGTATTTCCTAGCATTTCTTGAAAAATTTAATTTTGGCTCATTAATTGTGGCTTCCGCTGTCGTTTACCATCATGATAAACGAGAACTAAGTCGTTTATTATCTTAAAATTATTCCTTGTATCGAAATCACTTGGCATGTTTCAGCCCATTACTATTTCTTGATCTGACATAGTCCTTTAATCTCGGGGAAGGGAAAAGACAAATTGACGGAAATGAAAAGAGAGCTTCTAGTTAGACTCTTTGGCGAGAAGAGAAGCTTTCTGTTTGAGTGCAGTCAGAGACTCCACATTTAGTTTTGTGATTTAATTCCACCCATTCTTTGGGCATATATTGTGGTATCTCTTGGTGTTTTGACACGACCGATTTTTCGGGATCTAAATACTGTACTAGAGGCTTTTAAGTTCGTCGAATAAGACCGAGACCGTCGAATCTCCCGTCCCTCACACACTAACGAGGGCTTTACTAGCGGGCCACCACTTCAAATACCAGGCTACCACTTGTTCTACCAGGCTACAACTTTTACCACCAGACTATCACTTTTACTAGCGGGCTGCCAGTTCGATCACGTGGCTACAAGTCCTGTCTCCGGGCCCCTTTTATTGGCAAGTCATCTGCTAGTTTCACCCTCAGGGCCAGTGCCCTAGCAGTACCAACAGGTGGCACCTTTACCAGAGTTCGACAGATCTAAGTGGTATCGTACACCAGCTTATTTACTCGTTTATTATTATTAATCGCTCTGAATTATCTCTCTTTTAATATAAATCAAGCATTGACAGTCGTGCTTTAAAACAGTTTCAATAATTTTAATCCTTTCATTCATTTATCGAGTAATATAACCGCTCTGAATTTTCTCTCTTTATAATATAAATCAAGCATTGACAGCCAAGCTTCCAATAGTTTTATTCCAATTTTATTATTTTTATTAATTTATCGTGTCATTTCATTTAATTATTGTGGTCGTTCATCGCTACATATTATTATTGCTACATTTAAAATTGGTGCAGCTATTAGCGCACGCATACCTAGATGTTATTAGCTTAGTTAACATCAAAGTGTTCACTTCGGTTTGTAGTGTTTAGTGCATTTAGTTGTAACGCATACAGTACCGAGTAATAACAACAGAATTGGTCTCCGTACAATCACCATATTGTACCAATTATTAGTTAAATTTAATAGTCATTTGACATTCTTTTGTCTTTAACTTGCCATTTTACTTCAGATAAATTTTTGCGGTGTTTTCAAAAAAAAAAGAACAATATAGCAAGCAAATATATTGTTCCTTAAATTTTAGATTGTTTTCTTGTTTTCTTGTTAGGTTAAGCTTGAGTAATTTTTGATTTAATAAGCCAGCCTAGCCACCCTGCACAACACCAGCGGAGCTTTTTCAGTTTAGTTGGACAGAACTGGTGGCGCTCTAACGACCCTACTACCGGGGCCGGGCATTTGTAACACACTCTCCGGGGCTAGGGTTGTTTTTTAATTGAAATCCTTACTTTTGAATTCAGTATCAGTATCTGACGGTGATAAGGTATTCTGTTTTGCAGGTATGTTGAAAAGCATTTCCTGTTGCATATCAGATTTAGCTGATGTTTTCAATAATAACTGCTGTCAAATTTCACAGATTTGATCATTCCAATGTATGCCATACTCGAAAGAATTCTGCCTTTTACTATTATACAATAACCAATTTCGTGGCTTCTTTCTAGGTTCAAGACCCCACTAAAAATGATGTATATCGTGGTGCGATAACTCAGAGATTTTTGTCTGCCACTTATGCTGGCATTTTCTGTTACAGATCTGCCTTTCCCAAATTTTACTCATTCTTTTTACTAGATTTTTCTAAATTTTCTGATATAATTCCCTTCTATGGATAATGATTCATCAAAACGCTCGGAACCTTGCTCTGACTCTGGTTCAGATGGATTAAAATCTGGATCGCTGTAGAATAAGGTTTAGGAATTATACCTTACTCCCTTGCCAATATTAAGTTTATCGATAGTCTCTTTCTTTAATAAATTAAAATTTTCATTACAATTATTTATGGATTCGGCGTCCTTGGTATATTAAATTTACAGGTGTCATCTTCATCTTGATATTTCCGCCGGTCAATTTTACGTCATAAAGAGGGTATGTTTTTTCAACTTGACGAGTTGAAGAATAAAGATTAATCCAACTATTATTAGAGTATATAGGTACTTTATACAAAATTGTTGTCTGGAAATATTTCGTTGTAGAAATTGTAAAGGAAACAATTAGATATAGAGAGGTGAACAATGTCAGAAGAAAAGATTTTATGGACCTTCTATTACAGCTGAAGAATAAAGGAGCTCTTGCTAACGATGATGGCCTCAAAGAGGAGGGTAGGTATATTTTTAAGTCATAAGTTATTTTAGTAAGACGGTACCGCAATCTAACTATAAGTCTCGAAAAGCCTAAAGAATAATCTTCTGATGATCAAAATAGGTAATTATTTTACAAGCGAAAATTTTCAGAAAAAAATTTTTTTACTCATTTATCATCAACATGCGGGTTCGCTTATTTTGAATATCTTTAAAGGCCAAATAGTATAAGCCTAAAGTGAACTGCGCTTTTGATTACGAGATAGAATCGTTTGGAAAATATGGTATTTTTTGCTTAAAATTAAAATAAATTAGTTCTTCTTTTATCTTACCACCAAGAATGATATCACCGCCGTCTACCTACAGCATGATAGTTGGAGAGAACAACATGATAATTACAGAGTTATAAAATTTATATATTAGTAATTATTTTGAAATTTACTATTTTCTATTTTCGTACAAACACAATTTTGTTTTAAGATTAAGGGCTGAAATCAAAAAGGAAAGCTCTATTTCTAACAACCCAAAAACTTATTTTAACGACACATGAAAATTATAACTTTTCGCAAACAAATAAAAACTTCTCTCACCAGTCTTAATGTGTTCTGTTTGGTAATATTACCACTGCTAAAATTGATGGTTGGACAGATACCTCCTTAACTAAATATCTCTAAATGAATATTAGTCTATTGTAAGCAACACTTTTTATTAACTCGCCTTTATTATTACAGTCACTAATATCATCATAACCATGACTCCAGTCCGCCGCCGCGCGCCTCTCGATCGACATCCAACAATCAGAATGCCGCCATCACCCCTTCACCACGCCTGCACCGCCATACAGGGTTGTCACGTCCTAGCATATTCCAAAGTTTTGTCGCCTTTAATATTTTCTCGTTACATTCGGCCATCCGCCCACAATTAATGCCCTCCTTAATTTAACTCTCCATGATTGCTTTCCTATGTATTTTAGGACAAAACTTTTTGACAGAGCAGGAAATAATAAACGAATCATTTTTATTCTACTTGGCTGGGTTTGAAACGTCGTCAAGTACCATGACGTTTGCTTTTATAGAAATGTCGCAACGTCCAGATATTCAGGAAAAATTACGTCAAGAAATTAGTGACACTCTTGATAAAAACGATGGAAAATTAACTTACGACTCCATAATGGAAATGGAGTATTTGGACAAAGTTGTAAAAGGTAACTTCTATTTATATTAGATCACTTAAACCAAAATCATTACCACTACAGCACTGATATAATATAATTTCTAGAAACTCTAAGGAAGTACCCAGTATTTGCTGATCTTCCAAGAGAATGCTCTAAAACTTACAAGGTACCTGGGACAGATATTGTCATCGAAAAAGGTACTAGAAATATCGATCAGCATTAGTAATAGAATTGAACTAATGTAAATTATAGGTACTAGGGTCCATATTCCTGTAATAGGCATTCAACGAGATCCACAATATTATCCAAATCCAGATGAATTTAATCCAGAAAATTTTAGCGCAGAAGCTAAATCCAACCGACCTGACTACACTTGGATGCCGTTTGGAGAGGGACCTAGACAATGCATTGGTATGTGTATTATTCAATGACAAGTTGAATACTGTATCTATATTACATTCACTTTAATCTGCATCTCATATAACGAGAGGTGTAACATAATTACACAACCTGAAATTTTATTTGTTGATTTAGGGATACCTTTGTAAGCAATAATTGTCTTTTATTGTAATTTTACTCGGTACTTCTGAAGTAATTCTCATTCATATCCGATACCTGCATGGCCACCGCCAGAAGAAGTTTCAGGGGGGGGGGGGGGGGGGCAACAAAAATAACGTGCAGGTAGTTTTTTTCTATAAAAACATAGAAACAAACAAAAACAAAGGTAACCAGATAAGAATTATCTGTGCACAGCATTTTTCACTTACTCTTCTTATCTAAGAAAAAACAAATTTTAATCGTCTTCGGTCTTGACCAAATATATCAAGTACTGTCTCGATAAATTGGGTTTCATCGCTTTGAACTTTCTTCCTATGTACACTAAGTAAGCATAAGGAAGCTAAGCGATTTTCGGTCATCGTTGACCTTAACCAAATTTTGACTCTTCGTAAGTACTAAAGGAACGCTCAATTTAACACGTCGAAGGTGGTAGGGAAAGAAAAACTTTTATTGCGTTAGCAATTGCGGGGAAAAACTGATATTCTTCAGGGAGCAGTGTGAAAAAATCTATATCATCAGAAGCGTTTTTATTTTTCCACATATCTTTCCACGTATAGCATTCTGTCTCAAAATTTTCGATATGGTACTGTTCAACAAAATTTTTAATGATGTCCGCGTTTAAATTTAATACATTAGATGGATGCAAATTTACTAACGAAAACGCAGTAGTTGTATCTTCGCCAAATCTTGAAGTTAATGAGCTAACTAGGGAATCAAAATACGAAATAAAAATAGATATTCTAAAATATGCTTCCGGTGAATCTGCTTGGACATTTGATCTGATAGTTTGACGCTGCGTTATCCTAGGTGTTTTAAGTTCTATGTCAAATATATTTCCTTATTCCTGGAATTTTTTTAAAACTCCAGAAAATACTGGATTCGGATTTTCCCTTTCTCTTGAAAAATCTGAATCCAATCCTTAATATGTTTTTTTTAATGAAAGAAGATTAGTGGACACACCTTGTAAAGCATTTTTTACCGGGTCGAGTTTCGAAGAATATTTTGAAATTGTAGTTAGACAAATTAGGAAAACTGGTTCTGATGTAGAGCAAAAGAGCTGATGTGCTTTTTGTCTACTCTGGGTATTCAAGTTCTGATCTATTGAAATATTTTTTGAAGTTTCTTTTATAACGACAAAATTTTCTGCAAATATTCTTATTGACTTATACTTTGCTGACCATCTTATATCTGATAAGAGTGAAATATTGGTAACCAATGACCTGCGCTTTGGACTCTCTCCAAAGAAGTTAATTATTGCTATAATAACACCGATACTGGTTTGAATTTGCGGAACTGAATTAAGGCCATTCACAACAGCCGGAGTGAAAAAATGTTGCTTTAGGATATAGATCTCGAATTAGCTTTTGAACGCCATTTTCTTTTCCCACCGTAGAGCAACCATCAAAACCTAATCCAACTAGTTTTTCTAAATTTAAGCCACAATATTTAGCATAATTTAACAGTGCACCAGATATTGCTTGAGCCGACATTGATGATAATTCCGTAAAACCTAAAAATTCCTCTTTCACAATATTGCTTCTATCAACATACCTAACTCCAATAGATAATTGTTCGACTCCAGCAATATCTGCTCTTTCATCTGCTAGAAGTGACAAAGCATTGCAATCATTTACTTCATTTATTTTATAATCGTATTTTGTATCACTTCACCACATATCTCTCTAATTTCATTTTGACACATGTGGGATGTGTATTTGGCATTTTTGCTATAGCTATTTAGATGTTCTTCTAGTATTTTGTCACCGCTTTCCACTCTAAACCTAATGAGATCCTCGAAATACCTTCATGGGTCTCATTTCCTCGAATAGCGGTGTCGTGCATTCCGCAAAATATTATAGACAAGATAATAGGAATCAGCTTCTTTCTATTACTCTTCGCTAATAATCGATCATACGTATTTGTTCAGCTACTGCATTAATTTTTCCAGACATTACGCTTTTTTCGTGTAAATTTGCACATTCATACAGATCTTTGTACTTTCTAAACTCCTTTTTTATAAAAGCCCTTTGGAAACCTCTGTGAAGCTGGTTTAAAAACGACGCAAAACTTGCAAAGAGTCCCTTTTAGTGTTTTTGAGTAAGCCATCCACTTGTAATTTTGCAACCATTCCCTCCTAAACGCCCTCTTTCCCTCAGCAACATAACTTTTAAAATTATAATCAGGAAAAGGTGTAAAATGATTCATTAAAAGATTGTGCTTAGTCTCGTCGCTTATGTTAGTCATTGAAATAAAATCTCCCAAATCAAATTTTTCAGAATCGGTTATTGATTCCGATGATTCGTTGCTTATTTGAGAAGAACTCGTATTTCCTGAAAAAGAAGTGCTGGGAAACGCTACTGGTATTTGATTTAGTTCTATTTTAGTTTTCGAACTATCCAGGTGTGCTTCGTGATTAATTTTTATTTTATTTTTCTGTATGTTGTAAGCAATCATCAATGAAGGTCTCAGTCACAGGACTTTTTGATTTAATTAAAAATTTTCGAATATCCATGTTTATTATTTAGACTAAAATACGACAAAAAATCCTTTAACATTCAATCAATCAATCAATCAACTTTTATTTGCAAAATACAACAACAATTGTACAATATAGTGGACACACAATTATACAACCTAGTTTAAGCATCGTCCTTAAAAAAATAAAATAAAATGCAAAAACATACTGAAAACATGTAGGACACTCATCTAACAGTAGAACCGCATAAATTAAATTAACACTAACAATAAAGGACCCTAACAATTAAAAAATTAAAAACTGAAACTTAACACATAATCAAGTCCTCCGATTCTCAGTCCCACTAAGCCGGGCTAAAGAGTGATCGTCAACCGTCAGTGTACCCCAGTCAAACTCCAAGAACTCTCGGGCCTCATATGGGCTTATATGGTGTAGTATTTTTTTAATTGCAAATTTAAATTTGTTAGATGGTAAGGTTTTTATTTCATCCGGAAGGCAATTAAAAAGTTTTATTGACGAAATTTTAAAGTTTTTATGGGTGAAAGACAATCTATGTTGAGGAATTATTAGTTGTATCATGGAAGTGAACCGATTGATGGGTTTGGAAGTTTACAAAGTTTTCTTTGACATATTGGAGTGCTTGTTGGATATAAATTGCCGAGAGAGTTATTTTTAGGTTCTTAAAATGTGGACGGCAGGACTCCGATTGGTTTATTTTGGATAGGATTCTGATTGCTTTCTTTTGTTGTTTGAATATAATTTACCACTCCGGGGTGTGGCCCCATGCCAAGATGCCATACATGATAAGGCTTTGGAACATGTCCATGTATGCAATTCTGCCAATCTGTGAATTAGTATGTTGCATTATTTTCCTAAGTAGAAAGTTTACACTGGCCAGTTTGTTACTTAAACTGGTAGTGTGGGGCTTAAAAGAAAGCTCTTTATCCAGTATAGTACTTAAAATTTAGTTTCTGATGGTTTATTATCTGTTGTTTTTTTTTTTTTTTTTTATGGCAGTGGCACACACACTAAAGGTAGATCCTATGGCGCTCGACGAGCGGTGTGTGTGCGAAGATGTTGATTGACACGGTTCTTGAATATTTGTAGGTTGTAATTAGTGGGAAACAGGTGTCCTGGAAGTGAGTTCCACAGTGATGCAGTGCGCCAGACAAAGGAGTTCTGGTAAAGCGATGTTCTAGGTGTTTCTAGTTGTACGACGAACGGGTGCGCTCCTACCGTCTGTCGGGACTGCCTGACAGGAGTTGCCAGGGGCGGGATTATGTGGGCCAAATCCTGGGAACATCTGCCGTGAAAGTATCTGTAAAACAGAGACACCTCGGCCACGTGTCTGCGATGTTCCAGACTATCCAGATTCCGGGTCAACTCCGGATCGCCGACGAGACGCACAGCCCTCTTCTGAATGGAATCCAGCAGCTTTAGGGTATGCTTTGGTGCGGCACCCCAGATATGTGAGCAATATTCTAAGCACGGTCTTATTTGCGCTTTGTACAGCAAGAGCAACTGCTGCGGTGTATAGAGTTTTTTGTTACGAAATAGCGCACCAAGCTTCTGGGAGGCTGATTTTGCGATGTTAGCAACATGGTCATGCCATGACATATTGCTGTTGACCGAGACACCCAGCAGCCCGATTGACGAGGATGAAGGAATGGTCGATCCTGCCATAATGATGTCAGGGCCCGCTGTATTGGCCCTCTTAGTAAACGTTGCTGCTTGGGTCTTTGCTGCATTGAACTGAACCAAATTTCGGTCGCCCCAAGTTTGAACTTTCTCCAGGTCTTGATTAATTGCTGTAATCTGCTCCTGTCTGCGGTGATGAGTCTCAGTCGCTGGTAAGGGTTTTTCTGATCTAAAGTGGGAGACAAGGGTACTGTCATCTGCAAAACTGTAAACAGGATTATTCGTTTCGATCAGCAGGTCATTAATATAGATGAGGAACAGAGTTGGTGAAAGTATTGCGCCCTGAGGCACGCCCGCGTTGATGGTGAATGTGTCCGAGATGTGTCCATCGACCGCAACGTGTAGGGATCGGTTCTTAAGGAAACTGGCCAGCCAGCTGCAGAGAGAGGCGGGCAGTCCCAAGGACGCAAGTTTGAGGCAAGTTTGTTTTTTTTTTTTTAAATTAAATTCAATATTTACAGTTTTATTCAAATTAAGAGCTAGGGAATTTGAGTCGAACCAACTTTTTGCTTGAATGTTTAGTTCTGAATTTTTCCTTTGAGCTTGTTCTAAGTCTTTATGTGAATTGAAGCAGGTTGTGTCATCGGCAAATTGGATACATTTTCCACCATCCAAGCTAAGACAAAAGTCATTTGAATATATGAGAAACAAAATGGGTCCCAGTATGGACCCTTGAGGTACACCAGATAAAACAGTTTTCATTGAGGATTTTAGGCCATCAATTTCAGTTAATTGTTGTCTTCTCAAGAGATAGGATTCTAAAAAGACTTTTGCATTCCCTCTTACCCCATAAGCTTCAATTTTTTGTAGTAAGGTCTTGTGGCAGACGCAGTCGAATGCATTGGAGAGGTCACAGAATGTGGCAACCATACACTCCCCCCCCCTCAAACGCATCGACCACGCCAGTCACAAAACTGAGTATTGCATGGTTAGTAGATAATTTTTTCCTAAAACCATATTGGGTTTTGGAGAGCAGTTTATTTGTGCCTAAGAAATTAACAAGCCTGACTGAGTATGCCAATTCAATTATTTTTGAAAGGGTGGGTATTATGGAGATAGGTCTATAGCTATTTAAATTTGTTTTTCCCCTTTATTCTTATATATAGGTGTAACTCTTGCTAATTTTAGTTTATCTGGGAATTGCCCTGAGGAGAAACAGAGATTTATAATTTTAGTTAAAGGTGTATGCCCAACTTTATTTCCTTTAAAAGTCTATTGCTGTGACCAAAAGTATCTCTTGCGTTACTATTGTTTAGTTCGGTTATATATTGTTCAAATTCCTCTTCACTAACTGCCAAGAGGAACAAGCTATTCTGCATTGATACATGTTGTTTTATGAGATCTGATGGATTTTTTTTGGTGTGTGGTATATTTTTTCCAATTTCTTTAGGTATATTAATAAAGAATTCATTGAAATCATTAGGGTTTATTCCTATTTTTGATGTATATTTATTTTTTTTGTGAGCATTAAAGTATTGCCACATTTCTTTTTGCTTATTTTTGGAATTTATGATTTTGTTTTGAAGGTTGATCCTTTTATGTTCATTTAGTTTATATTTGTATAGTTGTCGAGCATTTTTTATTGTTTCAGAGAGATCAAGATTGTTTTGTTTAGCAAACCGTACCAGAAATATTACGGTATTCCTCAGATCTTTGAACTCTTTAGTGAAATATGTTTTTGACTTATTTTTGACTTGAATTGTTTTGGTTTTCAAAGGTAAGTAGTTATCCAGTGTAGAATAAGGAATATTTAGAAAATAGTCCAGACTTTCATTGACATTAACAAAATTCTCCAACCCCGACCAATCACACAATTGCAGTGAGCTTATTGTTTTCCCAACTGCCTTACCAGTAAATTGCCGATATGTGACCCGTTCAGTACCCAATTTGGGCCTGACCAATATAGTTGACGATTCCCAAGTGGTCAGATAAATAAAAATCCTCCAAAACGATCCTACAATTAGAGATATTATTCGTGATACAGTTATCAATACAAGACGCACTCCCCTTGCCAAGCCTAGTTGGGCTGTTTATTAAAAATTTAAAATTGTATGTACTAACAAGCCTTACAAATTTTTTTGTTATATTAGAGTTTGAGTCCAGTAAGTTTATATTAAAGTCTGCATATATATAGAAGGTTTTCCTTAAAATATTCAAAATACTAAACAACTTATCTAATTTATTGAAAAATACCACTGTATCTCCTGTCGGTGAACGGTATAGGCACACCACAATTTTGGTAAATTGATTGTCTTTTATCTCTGTAGCAATTATTTCAAAATTTTCTTCCTCGGCAAGTTCATCTATCTTCTGTATCTTCCTTATAACATATTCTTCCTTAGTATAGCAAATTACACCCCCATATCCGCCCTTTCTACAGAAGTCGTTTGCTATATTGTATCCATCTATGTTGAAATGTTGTATGATTTATTTGGTGAGCCAGTGTTCACACAAACAAACTACTTCATACTTTTGCTCCATTATGATAGGTTCTAAATCATCCAGTTTATTTTGCAAACTGCGGATGTTCTGATAGTACATTCGCTGTGTACTGGATGTAGTATCGATGGGTGAGGATCCATTATGACTCATGGCGTCCTCCTTTCCACAAAAAACTGTATCATGACCATCTACACTGCAGGATCCACAATCTCCGTTGACTGCGGTGGCATCCTTTTTTTCGCAAAAAACTTTGACACTAATGCACCATCAGGCCATGTGTTTTTTGCCACGCTTTTCTATAGTTGGATTGGCTAATCATTACTTTGAAAGAGGAGTACACTTCCGGATGTTTCGAGGCATGGGGCTCACAGGAATCCTCGGGAAAGTCTGCCTTCAACATTGAGGTTAGTTCTTCTGCCGTTGTTGCTGGATTCAATCGTGTGACATGAAGGGCAGCAAATTTTGGTACGGTGGTTATTCCAATATCCCTATTATTATTGGCGACCTTGTCGCCGCCAACTCGATTCATTTTCATCTCCATCGTTATCACTTCTATCGTATTGGCCCAGATTTTTCAGTTCATCAATTTTTGTCATGGCCTGAGCTTGATGTATAGCGTTTGTTACCTGATGAGGAAGAATTACACCTCTTCTTTTAGCTTCTATGTTCACCTTTCCGCCGCCGGCGCCGCCGTCAACTTTGTTGTTACTTTGCAGGCGTAAATGCGTATGTACTTGTGCCGTTTTGGTTGCATATGATTGCATATCTCTGGATGTACTGCCAGTTGCCTCCCTACCATGTTTGGACACAATAATATTTGGTAGGTATTTGTTCAACACTATTATCGTATTTTCCATCAGATTTACAATAATTTTTTATGTCGTTTTTTTTTCCAACTGGCTAATTTTTTCAAGAAGAAAACAGCTCTTCTCTTTTAATAATTCGTTATTTTCGTAGAGCAAATCCTGTTTTGATTGCATCTCTCTTACCAAGTCTTTCAATAATTTGTTTTCGGCCTGTAAAACGTCCACACTCTTGGAGGTTATATTTTGATCATCGCCGTAATTTCGGATTTCGTGTCGACATGTAGCACTTTTCTTTCCAGCTGCCTGTATCATGCAGGCTGGATGAAACACCTCACTGCATTTATAACACTTAACACACTCAACAACCACCTTTTTACAATGAAAACACGAATTTCGCGGCTCCGTTCTGTTCGGTGACCTGTCAGTGTCCGCCATCTTGATTTAATTTAATATATGTCAAGAGAAACTTACCAATAAAACTAGCTTCACTTTATACAAACGTTAATTTCTGTATATTTGAATCAATTTAAATCGGAATTTGACGATTAATCCAGTCAAATACACGTTTCAATTTATAATAATTTGCATAGAGCTGAATTTTCTGTTGTTTTACCCCTTTTGAAAATAGCTGATGTATTATCGCAGCCAGTTATTGCATGTAAAATTAAGATATGATCTTGACATTTTGGATATGTAGATAAGCTTTTCGATGAATACATTTTGTTAGAGCATGAGCCTTCCCAGGTTTTAAAAAATAAACAATCCTCTCAATTCGAGTTCGTGCAGTCAGTAGTATTAACAAATCAACATCTTCACCAACAACCATAGTTGTATTTGTTGTATTGCATTGTTCTACTGCTGTTTCAATTATGAGGACATCGGCGTCATTATCAGCTTGTTTCACTAAAATATTCGCAGTTGTAAATTTTTCACATAACATTGAAATGAAGCGAGACTTGTTGTGAGTATTTGAAAGAAATTGTTGTTGGTTTGTTGGAACTGTCATAAATTCATCAAAAACGACATCACAACATGAAGATGTTTTTGTAGTCCGACGACGTTGTTCTGCTACTTTTATATTTTTCCTATCACTGTAACCATCAAATACTATAGTCGCTCTATAAACAAAATGACGATGTACGTACTGAACGTATTTATCACAAATAACGTTAAATGTTTCTCCTCTATCCCACACAACGTGGTGCAATAGTTATCCTTCATCGATGATGTAGGTAGCATTTGTGTCAATAATTTTAATGTTTACTGATTGAAAGCAACTGTAGATGGCGGACTTCTGTGTTTTACGCATTCCAATAGCATCAAAGAGTGACAATGTGTAGGGGGCTAATTCATATTCGAAGAATTTTTCAATTTCATCCTCAAATGCATTAGTAATACTCATGCGTTGAAGTAATAATACAGGTTCTACAGGTACCTTTTCATCATGAACTTTTATGGTGCTACTCATGGTTAAAAGGGGAAATACTTTGTCAGCACGTTTTAATTTAATATTATTGAAATCTTGTCCTGCCATTTTAGTCATAGAAGCCAATCCCACTTCACGAGCATTATGACAATTAATTTTATTATCACCGACGACTCCACTGGAAATGGAAATGATTTGCTTAACGTCAGGAAAAGGATCATGTGATAAATACCAATCAAAATAGTTATTTACATTACAAGCTGCGAAAGTTTACTTTTAGGTGCGAGGTGTGTTTAAATAGCCGAGGCGAAGCGTAGCGTAGCCGAGGCTATTTAAAAAACTCCAAGCACCTGAAAGGGCTTTCGCAGCGTGTAATGTATTAAATTTTTCATTCTCCCCTCTCGATTTCTTAAAATACACATATTCAAATTTGATGCTGAAAATCCCCAATCGATTGTAATAAAATTGATATAAGGCGGCTTATTGTTATAAAAATACCAGTATCATATAGTTGCTTGTTAACGTTACTAAGGTAACATTCATGTCAATTAAAAATTATTAGTTTGACACTTATCAAATAAATTATTGAATAGTTAAGTTGATAACTTTGGTATTTAGCGAGAGTGTAACAAAACATGAGTTTTATTGAAGCATCGAGAAATTCTCGTTGTATTGAAGAAGCAGCGAATATTGCGTGCAGTTGTAGTTTGTTACCAGATAAATCTAAAAATCGGTACAATCAAGTCTATGAAAATTTCGTTAAATGGTGTGGTGTACAACTAAAGATGTGTCCCTAATAACGGAAGACGCATTATTGGCAGTGCCGCCGTTGCTTTTGGACAAGATTTCAATCAACATTTATTTGCCATTAAATATTTCAGGTTCATATAACAGTTGTAATTTTACATTTAATTTTTATTCTAAATAACGTTTGACATTGACAACGTTGACTTGACATTTTTATTTTTTCCGTCATCCAGGGCAGCGAATAACAACTACGATAAGAAGATTCACTCTACGCGGCGGCACGTCAACGGTATGTCTCCTTCCCCGCGCGAAAACTAGCATGATACTGGCATGTGACCTTTGGAACCGGCGCACACTGGTCGAATTTCTAGGAAAGCTGGCCATAATAAGGTTTACCAGAAATAAGATATAAAAGTAATTAAGTATTACACGTTTAATATATCGTGTTTTAGACAAATAATTGTTGAATTTTTTGCTCATCATCTATATTTATATATAGGAAGTATCAATTATCATTGACGATAAAAATCATGTATAAAGATCATTTGTATGTTCTTAAATCGTTCTAAAAAATGATTTTGAAAATTAAGGGCTTCTTCGTGGTAAAAAAGGGTTTTAAATTTTTAATTCGATGATCCAAATTTTGATTTTGCAACGGTTAATTCAGGAGTCTTACGAGCAAAATGAATGTTAAGCGGACGACAGAAACGCGTTGATGAGGGCCTGCAATTTTGCCATACATGTATTTCAGAGTTATCGCTATTTTTAAAAATTAATCTAATAGGGACGAAACTAGTAAAAAATATGGAAGCATCAGTGCAGCTGTTGTTCAAAAACACTTGATTATATACTATCCCAAGGTAATATCAAAGTCATATTTACAAATTAAAACTAAATTATAATTTTTTTTTCTGCTGATTCAGCCAAATTATTTATTACCTCTTTTTATAATAACATCAGTCTTGTATCAGCAATAATGATTCTACCTAAATTTCAGCTTCAGTTTCACTTACTACAATATTATGGGATTAGGGGTGGGCGACAATAATCCATTATTCGATTCACTTTTAAGATATTACCGATTAATCGACTTATCGATTAATATTTCAGAAAATATCGATAATCGATTATTTCGATTATTCAGTTATTTGCTAAAATATTAAGCGTTTAATCGATTATCCAATTTCTTGCCCACCCGTACCGATAAATTTACAACAGATATAGCTTTTAAAATTCCAATTTAATAATGCGTTGCGTTAAGGGTAATTTAAATGACATTTGAAAATACTTTCGGTACAACATATGAAGCAAAAAAAAAACAGAGAAACGTAAATGCTCAAACAAACAGCAGCAGGGAAAACTGCTCACGTTACAAACTTAGCCAATAAGGGATCATTTCGACGCGCCATTTTCAGATAATCTGGCTTCAGTTGTTGCACAATTAGGTATAACACAACACATAAACTCAACGGAGTGTTCGCACGTTAGCAGTATAGTACATCAGTCTTTATCTTTTTATTATGTATTTGGGCAAAACTATATGATAAAAAGGATCACTCTCCGCGGCGGCATGTCAACAGTGTGTCTCTTTCCCCGCGCGAACACTAGCAGAATATCGGCAGGCCATGATACAAATAAAACCATCAGGCGACCTTTGACGCGGCGGCCATAGACAGCTCATCCTTTTCTTTTGTCAGATTAATTTTCACGCCTAAATTCTATAGTTGAGTCAATATTCGATATAAGATAATATCGCTATTTTTTAGTTGTTTTGTATTACAAAATAGGAATGAAATATACAATAAAAATATTGTGCGAAACCTTTAACCAATTTTAAAATCACCCAAAACGCCAAAATTTAATTGAATATTAAAAGATGGGGCAAATTCGAGCAACATTTTCTTCTTGATGTCTTTTGTCAGAATATTAGTATTCGGAAATATGGTGAAATCATTAACACAAAATCAAAATCTTTTCAATATTAGTTATTACATACCTTGAGTATTGTTACCAATAATAACTAATTAAAAACGTTAACAGATTTTTGAAACAGCCAGTTGAATACAAACTTTATCAAAATATTTATTTGATGATAATAATAAAAAAACAATAACGTAAGTTTTACAGGGCGCTGCAAACAATTCAGAAGATATCAATTGTGTTTTTACAAAGCCAAATAGAGTATTAGAGTGCTATAAATAATTTCGTCATAAATTTGATTAGATATAACGCAAACGAAAATATAGTTTATGGCCAGCTTTTATTTAAATTCAACCTGTGTGCGGCGAAGTTCGCCGAACGTTACCAGGCAACGAAGACGATTCCTTTGTAGCGCTCTCTTGCCATTAAGTGGGCCTTCTTGTCATAGTTAATATTCGCTGTCCAGGGCACGAAAGTTTTTCATACCTAGCAACCTATCACCTAGCATGTTTCACTTTCGCTTTCGCTTGCCCTTTTAAAACATAAAATTATAATTTCGTAGAGGGGAGAATGAAAAGTTCTTTGACGTCTTCAATATCTCTCTTCACTCATGAATCACTTGCATCTACATGCTGATCTGTTGTATCCATTCGAACATTAGCGTGATTTACACATATATCTATATATATAAAAATGAATCCCTGTTTCCCTTGGTCACGCCATAACTTGAGAACGACTTTACGGATTTCATTCATCTTTTTTTTATAAGTTTTCTAACACACTGTAGAAGGTTCTTAAGGAAAGAAAAATTAAGAAAATTGCGCAGAAAAGTGGATAATATCAGAAAACCTAATGACTATTTTAACTTTGCGCATTTGACAGTTCGCGCGTTTGATGACAGCTGTTCTATGATTTTTTTTAAATGGACAGATGTCTGCTACATTGACACTCATAGCGTTTCACAGTTCGCGCGACTTAAATGTCGTTTAACATATGCATCGGTTTTCGCGTCTACCTACAGCAATTTTGAGCCTTCACGCATGCGTACGTGCTAATTCATATATATTTCAAGTTGTTTTTTTTTTAATTTTGGCCATTGCATTGGGTTAGTTGAACTCCCGGGGCGAGCGAAGCTAGCGGAGGGCCATGCGTGAAGTGAAATATTACATCGACAACACTGGGCTGCTGCCAAATGCGCAGGGCCGAAGGTCGAAAATTTGCTGTAGGTAATCTATAAATCAAAAAATTCATTTATTTTTTCACACTGCACAGTCGATTCGATCGGAACGTTTATCCAGTTTTCAGTTTCTTCAGTTCAGTTGTTTTTTGAGAAGAGTTTATTCATCGCACTTAGTTCACTGCAATAACGTTTTATATTAAAAGTTTAATTTAATATCGATTTCTGGTAAGTTTTGATAGACTAACACGTGATATACATGGTTATTATACAGAAAAATTAAGGGAGTCAATTCTGGAAAAACGTTTTTAATATCATTGATATTGGCAACGATTCGAAAAAGTCTTTGGAGGCAATAAACTGCAAAATGCAAGATTTAAAAATCAACCAAAACCAGTTTGGTGGTGCGATGATTCTATTGGCAGGTGATTTTCGACAAACATTGACAGTAATTCCACGATCAACGCCAGCAAACGAACTTAATGCATGTTTGAAGTCGTCAATTTTATGGAAATACGTCAAAACACTTAAATTAAATATGAACATGCGAGTCGTTTGCAGAACGACCGACATGGACAAGTTTTTTCCAAACAATTGCGCGACATTGGTAATGGCAAAATTCCCGTTGACACATCGTCTGGATACATTACATTCCCAGCAAATTTTTGTCACTTTACTGAATCAAAGACCGAACTCATCGAGATGGTGTTCCCAAACATTGCTCAAAACTACAAAAATCATGTTTGCTTGAGCGAACGTGTTATATTGGCTGCAAAAAAACGTTGATGTCAACGAAATAAATTTTCAGATTCAAAATAAGATAGCTGGCGGCTGATGACATACAAATCGGTTGATTCCATTATTAAAAAAGATGATGTCAACTATCCAACGGAATTTTGAAATTCGCTGGAATTGCCCGGATTACCACCTCATAATCTGCAATTAAAAGTCGGATCGGTAATTATTATGTTGCGGAACATAAAACAGTCATTACAAGCACCAGGCTTGCGATGAAGAAATTAATGAAAAACGACATCGAAGCCACAATTTTGAAAGGGAAGTACAAAGCCGAAGACGTTTTGATTCGATGCATCCCTATGATTCCGAACGATATACGATTCGACTTTAAACGGTTACAGTTTTCCAGTCGCAAGGGCAGTCGTTAAGTGTTTGTGGCGTCAATCTTGAAAATCCATGTTTTTCACATGGAAACCATCAACATTATTTATTTACGCGCCAGAAAAGAAAAGTTACAATGTTATGTATCAAAAAGCATTACAATAAACAATATGTTTTTGAAATATTTTTTTTATTATTTATTCCAGTTCGAATTGAATATCCATAGCTAAGACAGGACAACGTCTGTCGGGTCAGCTAGTTGACTATAAATTGAAGGTCCGATAATGTACAGGGTGTCCCAAATTCGAGCCTCATCATTGAGATCTCGGAAACTAGAACAGATACGAGGTCGGTTAAATGGAGGCAAAGTTGTGCAATTTGATGCTGATCAAAATGCCATCTTAAAAGTTTCAAAATTCCGAATACTTACGAAGAATTTTGGAAAAAACCGAATATTCGCAATTTAATTTTAATTTTTTTATGACTCTATTTGAATAGATATAACAAAATAAATTTCACATTCGCATTGCTACTTTTTCTGTTCTACAAGATGGTGTTATCAGATTTTCAAACCGACGTTTCGTCTTTGAGCTGCCATCATCAACTTTGTTGTTTTAAATACGGCCCTGGATTTTTTATTACGTATTTTAAGAGCATCTAAAGTCCCAAAGCCAATGATGTATCGCACTTATTCGAAAAATTCATATTAATGGCATTTTCCATAAGACCTCATGTGTTAGAGAGAGACCGAAAACATATTTTTGGTAAGATTTTACCAGGAAATCATTAAAATGATTTTTTCGAAAAAGTGCGATACATCATTGGTTTTGGGATATTAGAAGCTCTTAAAATCCGTAATAAAAAATCCAGGGCCGTATTTAAAAAAACAAAGTTGATTATGGCAGCTTAAAGACGAAACGTCGGTTTGAAAATCTGATAACACCATCTTGTAGAACAGAAAAAGTAGCAATGAAAATGTGAAATTTATTTTGTTATATCTATTCAAATAGAGTCATAAAAAAATAAAAATAAAATCACGAATATTCGGTTTTTTCTAAGTATCTTCGGAAGTATTCGGAATTTTTTTAACTTTTAAGGTGGCATTTTGATCAGCATCAAATTGCGCAACTTTGCCTCGATTTAAGCGACCTCGTATCTCTTCTAGTTTCCGAGATCCCAATGATGAGGCTCGAATTTGGGACACCCTGTATATGGGCAGCGTAGGAGCCCATATTATTATTATTTTTAAACTTTTGAAATAGCGATAGCTCAATAATTAAAACACATACTTTTGACCTTTGACCTTGAATATATTTTTTAGCACACTTGGGATCGATGGGGATTTTTGATTTTTTATTTGTAATAGTGTACTTATGACCTGTACCAATTTTTAGCTCTATTCGAATTATTGCAAACTTACCACTTTTTTTGTTTATTTTGACTGGATATCTGCCTCCACTGAACTTTGTCATTGCGGCTTTGTCCAAACAAGGCGCACCAATAGCACCGAAGATTAGCTATGTTCTAAACTATTAAGCTTTGCCGCTAGCGACGAGGCGTGCTCACGCTCAGCGTTGACATTTCCATTGGTGCTAATATTTCATTTTACCTGTTTTAATTTAATTGTAAAAAATTAGTCAATGTAATTTTCCGTTTAATTTAATTTTAATATTGTAATATGTACTTTTATACTAAGCGTTATTTTAATTTTCCAGGAGGGGGCAAATGCCAAATTGACATAATAATTTTGCAACATTGTTAACATTTGCGCTCCTGAGATACTCTGGCAGATTCGCTTGACATAATATATTATGTTGTTTAATGATATTCACTTTTGACAAAAGCGTTGAAATGCAACTATGCTCAGAAGGAAAAACGCTAGCCTGGCATGTGAGAGGTACCGGTTTCAAAACCTGGGGCATTCAATCAAGAATTTTTTATTTAATTTATTTTGGGCATGGCTTGGGTTAGTTTTTGATGGTTTGTGCCCCTAGGGCGAGCGAAGCGAGCAGAGGGCCATGCGTACACCCATTTTTTTACCATTTATTTTTTACCATTGTGCATCCACCAACGTAAATGATTTAGGTTAGGATTTAACTTTTGCGTTACATTTAGCCGGTCCTCGAATTTGTCTCTGCCACTTTGTTTAATATTAAAAGTTAAATGCCATATGTCAATTCTAGCATTTCAAGTGTACTCTAAAGCATGCCACTGAAACAGTTTAAAAATAATCTCGTTTGACATTAAAGATTCCTCAACACCAACCAATTTGGCTGTAGGCGTCTTAGAAAAGTATGCACCGATTGGTATCGGAATCGGAATAGTCGAGTAGGTTGGTGGATCCGGAACATCATTTATTTAGAAATCGACTTTGCCGCAAGCAGTATTATTACATCGCCGAAATTTTTGGGCCTAAATTATCTTCTGAAATCGCCCAATTGGCTCTAAAGCGCCCAATCTGGAAACGTTGCGTGGAACGTAACTGATAGCTCCTTCATTCTGGTGAATTAATCTCAGACATACGTCAAAATTGATATGACGTCATAAACTATGATGTAATGATCAACGCTGGATGTACAGATTATACAAATTTACTAGTGCTAAAGGAGTACTCTCTTTCAACATTTGTTATGCAATATACCATTTTCAGTATCGATATTCGTTATCCTTATTTATAATTATTGCAGGGCTCAGATTTGGAATGATGCAAACTAAACTTGGCATCATCACAGTGATAAAAGACTTCAGGTTGACTTTAGATGAAAGAACGACGCTTCCTCTGGAACTGGCACCATCGTCAATCGTTTTTGTGACTAAGGAAGATGTTCTACTCAACGTGTCTAAAGTCTGAAATTCCGAGAGCTGACCTAGTTCTCTTTGATAGCGTGTGTAATAAATAAAGAAATAACTTTTATTTTGTTTAAATAAATTAATAAATAATATTGCGTATAATATTTATTTTTAACCGAAATATTAGCAATTTTGGATCATTAATGGTTTACACTAATGGCGTTGACTGATCCCCTATTCTCAGCCAACGCTAATGGTATATTTTTTTTGATATAGATACCCTTAGGAACTTATTTAAAAATCTCATGGCTGAAAGTAACACGTACCTACTATTAGGTCGTTGCAGTGTTTTACCTTCAGATGCAGATACCATTAATATTACGTAGGGCAATGAACAAAACTTAATTTATACTCCCCATCATTAAAGTCCATTTCACAGGAGTTGATAGCTCGGTGCCCTTATAACAGATTCAAAACAGTGGTCTGGTGTGTGGGCGAATTTTATACCCCTTAATCCTTTTTATAAATAGATAGAATAATAGAATAGAAATTCTAGCTTAGGCCATCCTGTAACCGTTGAATAAACAATAGCGGCAAAAAATGCAAATGAAGGATAACGAGTGAATCGGGGCACCATTGTCGGAGAGCTGAGTAATTTTTAAATGTATGAGGTATAATGTAGGTTTTATTTTCTTTTCAGGTTTTGAATACGTATAATAGTGTTCATCAGAATAAAACAAGTTCTAACAAAAAAATAAAGAAATTAATGCAAATAATCAGAAGTCGATAGAATCATCCTCAGGAAAATCTGAAGCAGCGTCATGTTCTAAGGAATCTAGGGTAATGAACTAAAAGCTCTATTTTCATAGTGTCGTCTCTAAACATATCAGCAGAGTGTCTAATAAATTTTCATTTTACACAGAGTTCCAGTTTATGAATGGCAATTTGGAAAGTGCGTAGCTCTACTTCTTAATATGCTTTTTTACTCACGCTTGATTAAGAAACAAAAGAAATACCCTGAATAAAAAAATTTGAACTTGACAACGCTGCACCAGAACGGTGACATTGCACAACACGACGACGACGGATCGGCATTTTTGTAATGGCCGCTTTGTTTGGTTGTGCTGTTTGAATTATTGACTTTTATTAGTGATTAGAGTGTATATCATTTATCATTATGATAATTTATTGCAAGCATGTTCAGTCTGGTTGCTGGATGGAAGGCAACTTCTTAGTCCTTATTGGTGTTATTTGCATTTGTCATTCAGTTGAACTTATGCCAATTTCGACTCTTTTTGCTTTCATTTGAGAAAAATTACTCAAAAACAATAATCGAAAATAGCATTAGAGCAATTTAATAAAGTTTGTGCCAAATCCACTTAATTAATAATTTAAAGCCTTTACAAGTAGTAATGCTAATAAATATTATGTTTATATTAAATTTAATAAATGAGAGGAATAATAAATCGTAGTCTGTTTGGCCATTCAGTTTTACAATGTTACTTCTTTTATTGATATTGATTCTATCGTCTGTAAGAAAAATACACATCAAAACCAAATAAATGGCATTTTGAATTACATGCGAGTATTTGTTTAATTGGACCTGTAAATTTTGAAGAAATAAAGAAAAAAAGAGATGAATAATTTGAATTTGGCGGGCAAACGACAGTGTCCGTCCGTCTCGTGCGCCACCTGCGTTCATTTCCCTTGGAGCGAGACAAAAAGAGCATGGCGGGTTAGAAGAAGGGGGAAGACTTTTCTCCACAAATGAAAATGCCAATCTTTGGTTTAAGAGTTATGCATTTCGATGAGTTCACTCATCATCATCAGACTCACACACTACTTAGCCATAATGTTGTATGTTCACATAGCAAACCTACAACATTATGGCTAAGTAGTGTGTGAGTCTGATGATGATGAGTGAACTCATCGAAATGCATAACTCTTAAACCAAAGATTGGCATTTTCATTTGTGGAGAAAAGTCTTCCCCCTTCTTCTAACTCGCTATAATAGCAACTCCACTTCAAAAATGGACTTCTACTTACAAAAAAAAAAAGAGCATGGCAGATTTCTCTCTCTTGGATGATTTATTAATATTTAGTTGCTCGTCTCCTCTCTTGTCTCTGCGGGTAGACTAAATTTTAGTTCATGTCCCGGTGAAGGTTGTTCGTCCCTCTTACGAACAATGTGTAAAAAGTGCGCGGTAGGGCGGATCTCAGAGAGGGGTGAATTTGCCGCCATCCTGGATGTAGTTCTAGTATAAGTTCTTTTTCGTGAAACTGATTTTGATTATAATAATGGGGTAGTAGTTCCAAAACGGAGGCTTAATACGCTTCGTGAGATGATATATTCCTCATTATTTGTCGATTCTCCGACACTAGAAGGTGTATTGGGTGAAAATAGAATCTCATCACTTTCTTCATTGTAGAGATTATTCTGAAATAAAAAAGAGGAAAGTTAGCGACCCATTATTAATACTGAATGATAAATGATTACAAAATTTCAAAATGCCCACCAGTTATATTGTTCACCCCTGTATATTTTTCAGTGCATAGAGATATTTTTAGGTTCCATGGAAAGAAGTCAGTTATGGATTCCAGAATGTTTGTCAATTTAATAATTGTTTGGGCGCAATCGATGGAAAGCATGTAATTTTGACAAAACCAGCCAGCAGTGGATCATATTTCTACAACTATAATGGAACATACGGTAGGTATATTACCATTTGCTATATTAAATTCAAATAATGAATTTGTATACGTTCATACTGGAACAAACGGTCATGTTTCCGATGGAGGAATATGATCACAAACGGGCATATGCAAGCGTTTACTCGCTAAAAAGCTAAGCGTACCAAGTCCCACCAAATTACCAGGAACAGAAGAAAAGGTGGCATATGTTTTCATTGGGGACATGGGGATGAAACATTTCCACTAATGGAAAATTTAATGATACCATATTCTCAAAAAAACTTATATTATGATGAAAAAATATTATCGTGGCCACGCCTTGCTAAGCGTGCAGGAATATAGCTCAGATTCTGGATCGATCTACGTTAGGTTAGAAGAGATGATAAAAAAGCATTCAGTTAAAAACAATAACAACCTCTATTGGTCAAATACTTATTGGGAAAACATTAGTCAGAAGCTTAATTAGACTATATTATACCCGATTACTAAGGCGCTCATGTTCTCTTAATTGAGGTATATTTATGAATTGTTTATAGGTTTTTGGTCACTGCTTTACAAAAATAGTTTGTCTTAAGAGGTTGGGTTGTGTCATTTATAGTTAGCTTTTCACTTAAAGTTTACACTGCACTTGATTTGATTCTACTTAAAAAAATATCTTTCTCAGAACTTTGACAAATTTATCATAGAATCCACTTTGACTACTGTGGATATGAAACCCCTGGGCTACACGACCATGTGAACTGCAAAGCTCAGGTTTCTGTAAGGGGAAGAGGATACGTTAGAATCCAAAGCGCCCAGGAGCTGGTTTTAGGTGAGACACAAAGTCTGCCGAACTGAGGGTTCGCTAGCGTATCTATAAGATAAAATGTGCTGATCGTTGCACGTTTATGGTTCATAATCGCTCCCGTTGTTTATAATGTGTATTTAATGAGGTTTCGAATATTTCTAGAGCCTATTAATATTAGCGTGGATAAAATTGATAATATAATATTGGCATGTTGTGCTTTGCATATTTGTTTGCGAGAGACATCTAAAATGTTAAAATATCACTAATCTTTAAAAAATAATAAACATAGGATGAAACTGTATACTGCGCCTTCCACTGCATTATTCGTGGAACTGATAAACACAGATATGTTAATAGGTTATGAGCCCAGTGCGTGTCTCTTAAGGAAATAGTATAAAAGAATCGTTCTTTGAGTGTGTGTGAAAAAATGTCGACGAGTTTTCTTGGAAGTGTGCCAAACATTTAGTGACACCACTAAAGCCTACCGACTTTATGATGCTGATAAGAAAGATATAATAGTATCACGTGATGTCATTATCATAGAAGAAAACAAAAATAATAGAGGTGATAATTTCCTTAGACAAAACTCAAAATAAAGAGAGTGCAACTCAGACAGAGGTTTTAAATTCAGTGGGGGGCCATGAAGAGCAAGAGAGTGTCTTCACATCTTCAAGAGTGAGAGTGAGTCAGAATATTCTCAGAATGGAGATAGTGATGAAGATTATAATCCTGACAAGAAACATTTGGGTAAAATTCAGAATGGTGATCCAGAGCAAAATTTAAGACGATCAAATAGATTTTCTAAATATGTGGTGAAATATGGTGAAAATGTTTCATACTTCAGTGTAACAGATTTTGAGAATCCGGCAAGTGTTAAGGAGGTTTTAGCTAGGCCGGATGCTGAATGTTGGAAAATAGCCATGAAAGAAGAACTGGCTTGATATCACAGTTGCCAATAACAGCACAGCATCAGTGGAATGTATTGGTAATGTTGAGTTAAGAAGTAAAATAGGACAGGATGTAATTGAGGTTTGTGTCACAAATGTACTTTGCGTTCCACAATTAACAACGAATTTGTTGCCGGTCAGCGAATTAATCAAAAATGGCAACACTGTAAACTATATATAAATAAACAACAGTGAAAACGTGTTAATTGGGGAGGCAAGCCTTAATAATAATGTTTAGAAGCTAGAAACGGAAACTTGGCAACCATCTTTTATGGCAGAGGCATCTAAGGTCACTGGGGAAACATGGCATCGAAGATTTGGTCACTTAAATAGCAAATATTTATCAAAAATGAAAAATGGAGCTGTCTCAGGCTTAAATTTTCAAGAAGAAATAAGAATAGACAAGTATAATTGTGTAACATGCAACGAAGGCAAACAAACACGAAAACCTTTTCCGAAAAGGGGTTCGAGATCTGAAAATTTGTTAGACATAACTCATACAGATTTGTGTGGAATGATGGAGGTAAAATATCTGGGAGGTGCCAAATATTTTTTGGTGTTGGAAGACGACCACAGCAGAATGTCTTTTGTATATTTTTGCAATACAAAAGATGAGGCTCTAAAACACTTTATAGAGTTTAAAAGTATGGCAGAAACTCAAATAGAAAGAAACATTAAAATGGTTAGATCTGATAACAGAGGTGAGTTTTATGGATTGAAAGTTTAAAACATGTTCAAGTATTTTGGCATTGTTCACCAAACCACAAATAGCTATACACCTGAGCAAAATGGCAATGCTAAGCGTATGAATAGGACATTGGTGGAAAAAGCGAGATGCTTGTTATTTGATGCAGAAGCGATAAATACTACGGTATACTTAAGAAACAGAAGTGTTGTTTCTGGATTAGAAGGAAAAACACCAGTAGCAGTTTGGTCTGGAAAAGTTCCTGATGTGAGCCATATAAGGATATTTGGTAGCAATGCGATGGTGCATGTACCAAAACAGAGAAGACTAAAGTGGGATAAAAAATAAAGAAAAAATGATTCTTGTGGGATTTAGTGACACCACTAGAGGCTACCGACCTTATGATGCTGACAAGAAAGATGAAATAGTATCACGTGATGTCATTATCATAGAAGAAAACAAAAATAATAGAGGGTAATAATTTCCTTAGACAAAACTCAAAATAGTCAGAATATTCTCAGAATGGAGATAGTGATGAAGATTATAATCCTGACAAGAAACATTTGGGTATGATTCAGGATGGTGATCCAGAGCAAATAGACTTTCTAAATCTGTGATGAAATATGGTGAAAATGTGTCATACAATAGTGTGAAAGATTTTGAGAATCCGGCAAGTGTTAAGGAGGTTTTAGCTAGGCCAGATGCTGAATGTTGGAAAATAGCCATGAAAGAAGAACTGGAGTCATTTGAGGAGAATTAGGCTTGGCTTAATGGATTTACCGAAAGGTGAGGGTAGTGTACAACAAGTGGGTGTTTAAAAGAAAGGTCAATAGTGCGAATGAGGTGATATATCATGCGCGTCTTGTTGCGGGAGGTTTCACGTAAGAGCAAGGTGTTGATTATGAGGAAACTTTTTCACCAGTTGTATGGCATTCGACATTGAGACTTTTAATTGCGTTATCACTAAAGATGAATCTAGATATAAGACATTTAGATGTTAAGACTGCGTTCTTAAATGGATATTTGAAGGAACAGGTAGGTATGCAGGAAAATATCTGAGGGGTATGTACAGAACAATTTTAGTGACAATAAGGTTTTAAAGTTAAATAGGGCTATTTACGGGATTAAACAGGCGTCACGAGCATGGAATGACAGGGTAAATAGTGTTTTTTGTTAGATTTAGGCTATAAAAAGTCAGATTTAGAGCCATGTTTATTTATAAAAAGAAGAAGTTGACAAATCTTTAACAATTTTAGCTCTTTACGTAGATGATTTTTTTGTATTTTCAAATTGTGAGCGTGAAACTGAAGTTTTGAAAATGAATTTAGGGCAAAAATCCAAATAAAGGCTTGGGTCAAGCTAGGCAAATTTTAGGGATGGAAATCCAAATTGATAAGGAAAATCAGATTATTTCTTTGAGTCAAGAGAAGTACATTGATCAATTGTTAAGCCGTTTTGAGATGACAGATTGCAAACCTGTCAAAACTACGTTAGAAGTTAAATTAAGTATTAAAAAAAACGGATGAAAACATGTCTGATATTCCTTACCAACAGCTTTTAGGTAGTTTAATAATAATAATAATAATAATAATAATAATAATAATAATAATAATAATAATAATAATAATAATAATAATAATAATA
>MU182413.1:178203-203728 GCA_016904865.1 Pissodes strobi | reverse complement strand
TAATAATAATAATAATAATAATAATAATAATAATAATAATAATAATATTTATTGATGATGTACATAATGTAAATATTTTCACACGTCAAATATAAAGATAAAACTTAAAAATATACAGTTTAAAAAAGTCAGTTTAGTTAAAATATTAATAAAACAAAACACAGTATATTAACAAATAAGAAATAAGTTTGACAGACAATACAACATAAAGCAATAAGACAGCTAAGGCAACCGCCTATGCGCCCCCGAACAACTGCTACTTTAAATCATCGAAATTGTTATTGAAATATTCCTCCAGGTCATAAAAGGCCTTCACCTTGAGATAATTTTTAACTTTAGACTTAAATAGATGGTAGTCCAAGTTGTGTCCACAGTGGCAACAGATTAAATAATTTAACTCCAAAATGGTTTATCCCATCCCTGGCCCTGGCAGTCCTATTATAGTTTAAGGAAAAATTATCCTTATTCCTGGTGTTGTAGCGGTGATAGTCACGATTGTATGCATACTCACCCATATTAGCCCTCACATGGAGAAGACAACTCAATACAAGGAAGGAAGAGTTATAATGCCCAAAGAGACAAAACTGGCCCTGCAACAGTCTCTAAACTTGACACCAGTCATAATTCTTATGCAGCGTCTCTGTATTGCAAATATCTTGGAAGCATGTGGTGAATACCCCCAGCACAGGATAGCATAGGCAAGATGAGAGTGAAAATGACCATAGTAAGCATTCATAAGTACATCTGGTGAAACAATACTTTTTAAATTGCGAATTATAAAGGTTTTTTTACTAAGGACACTCGTAAGATAGTCAGCGTGTTTCTCCCATGTAAGCCCAGAATCCAAGTAAATGCCCAAAAACTTCACAGAGCCATGCGCCTCCAGAGGCCTCAAGGAAAAGTCCAACAGCTGAGTCTTTGCCTCATTTATGCTCAACCCATTGGACAAAAACCACTGTTGCACATCGGACTGCACAATTTTGGTCTGCCGATCAAGGTCAGTCAAACTATCAGCCCTCTCAATTGCTGTGGTGTCATCTGCAAACAATACAATCTTCGTGCTGGCCAGTGATACACACGATGGGATGTCATTCACATAAAGTAAAAATAAAATTGGACCAAGGACAGAGCCCTGTGGCACCCCATGTACAACTGGCTTCCTACATGAAGTAGTCCCACCATATGTTACATATTGCCATCGATTGGACAGGTACGATTTACTGATGATTTTTGTTAATGGGAAAGTAATTATGTGTTTTAATGATTTAGTTATTTTGGTATTAAATTCAAAGCAATCTTTGCTAGGACTATTCTTTAGATTTGATATTATGTCCCTAATATTGTTGTAAGTAACTTCATTAAATTGAAATGTGTGTATAGTTGTGTTAATGTTTGATGAATCAAAATAGCTTAGTGGATCACGATTTGAGTGTGGAAGATTTTTTATAATGTTATCAGAGATTTGCGAGAAGAAGTAATTAATCTCCTTTGCCGTTAATTTGAGGGAATTTATTGTCCGATAGTTGGGTTGCTGTTCGCAATAACATCCCACACAGATTTATTTTTATTATTTGAACGATTAATATGCCTGTTATTGGCTTCTTTTTTACTTTTTTCTATTAAGACTCTATAATCATTGCGAAAGGATTTTAACAAATCGGGTGGAACCAAGACAGGGTTTGACCTGCTCAAGTGGGTCAAGAATTTCAGGGTTTCCCTTGTTTGCTCTATCTCGTCTGTAAACCAATGTATTTTATAAGCACTGCCAGGATGGCCACTGTTGGCTAACTTGATCTTTTCAGGAAATGATACGTCACAGGCATCCTTTATTAGGCTGATGAAAGACTCAAAGAGTGCATTAAAGGAAAGTGATTCACTATCAACAAATGACCAGTCAGCAACACTAACCATTTGGTATAAATTAAAAAGCCCAAAGTCTGTAATGGGCCTGTAGACAATCCTAATGTTACTCTTCCTTATAGGTGTCTCCTCCATTAAATATTTAAAAGATATTGCTAAATGATCTGACATGCAGGGATCCATGATTTCATAGTTCGTATTTTGACATATATTTGTGAAAATGTTATCTATATATGCCTGATTCCTGGTTGGCTGAAAGACCACTATAGACAACCCGTAAGACTCAAACAAGTTCGACACCATCCGAGCCTCCAAAGAATTGGTTTGAAAGTGGGCATTGACGTCTCCAGGCAGCACAATTCCCCTACCCAAGTCCATCCTGTCCAAAACTGCGGCTAACCCACTTAAGAAGATGGTCTGATCACCCATTGGGGATCTATAAATTGTTATGGTTTGTATGTTATTGCAAAGAACACCCGCAACTTCAAAATGAAGCTCCTCAGAGATACCAATAACATCAAAAGGCAGCGGCCGCACTTCAAGCGACTGTTTAACAAAAATTGCTGCACCACCGTGACCATGATTAGTCCTACCAAAGCCAGAGGCAATAACAAAACCACTAATGTGTGTGCAACCCAGTTCATCTGGTTTTAACCAGTGTTAGTTAATACATAAAATATCAAAATGATTATCCTCGAGGAATGATTCCAACAAGAAAGTTTTATTTCTAAGACACTGGATGTCATAATGTAAAAAATGTAAAAATGTCAGAGGAGCCCACCTGCCCCATTGTTATTTAAAACATTTCGGTGTTTGATGTATTTGGCGGTACTGACGAGACCTGATATTGCTTTTGGTGTGAGTTATTTCAGCCAATTTAATACGAGTCACAATGAAACTCATTGGAAATATGCCAAAATTTGTCCTAATATAAAAGAAATTATTTATCTGATAAATGTGTCAATCATGATGATTTAACAACCGCAGCATAATACCAGGAAAATGGAGGTAGCAAATTGGTAGCGGTATGACCAGTCTGGAAAAAGCAAAGGTGATAAACGCTAGTTGTATTACAAAAAATATAAGAATCAACACTATCGCTGGGGTTTATTTTCAAGACCGTATGGTAAAATAGTACCTATACAAATAAATGTTATTGTAGCAATTAGTGCAACCAAATGCTATTAACAATTTAATTTTACATCACCTTATCCGTTTCTATGTCAATGTTCGCTCCTCTCGTCGTTTGACTTTAACTTTCTTTCTTTTTCACTTTCTCGAGTGAAAAGTAGTAACAGTACCAACTCATAATGTAGCAAAAGCTAGCGAAATATTAATTAATTAATTATGTATGGCGTTGGGCGCCAATTTGTAATGAAATACTAGTTGTTCATAACCATAAGAATTTTTTTTAGTAAATGATGTTCGTTTTGTGACTCGTTTTTGTTTTTTAAGGGGGTAGACAACCTACCTACTTCTTTTACTAGCCGTAATTTTTTGTGGGCGCCAGAGTTCCTAGAGACAATGCGAACTGAATATGAATACTTAAATATAAATAAATATAAAGATAAAAATATCAGAAATTTGCCCTTATAATTCGCAATGTCTCACAGACCTCTATCCTGGGATAAATTAAAGAAGTAAATTAAAAAGAAGTTATTTATTAACTATATAATTAAATTACAAATATGATTGATGGAATCTTTTGAAATGGAGTTTATCGATATAACTAAATTACAAATATAATTGATGAAATTATTTGAAATGAAGTTTATCTGATGAATAAATTAACTTAGTAATGAAAATTAAAATTAATGTGAAAGATTAGAAAAATTAATTGTGAAAGATAAAAAAAAATACAATTGGTATTTACAATATGTTTATCTTCTGACTGACTAATACTTAGCTTCGTCCAATTATTCTGTAACCATGCGATCGTATTGGGACCTCCACTGGAACCGTTTTTGCCTGTTCCCAAATTAGTATCTGTTGGGTTTATCGATGACTTATTTGGTTCACGGAGTATTGGCTCCCTCAGACTGGTTTGGTACAGCAACGTGTTTCCTTTGATCAGTCGTGCAGATTTATAACATGAAAGGATAAATAAACTAGTCTTAGACCAATGTATATTGCTAATTTAATAATATTCATGTGAACATCAGTGACAATGTTACACATATGAGGAAGCAATCTATAAATTGAAAATTCACTGGTAAAAGCAGATATAATCAGAAACTTAAATTACAATGTTAAGTTGAGCAGACTTTACTTTAAAATATAAAACTCATAAAGAAAATAATAGAATGACGTTCCAATTCAGTGACTCTCGGTAAATTTAAATAAAAGGTAACTTTAAATTAATAATAGATAGAGAAATAGAAGTACAACCTCTAACAACGAGTCTTATGACTCAAAATAAGTAATTACTATTAATTTTATTTAGGCCCTTGGCACATAAACGAAAACTTAGCGAAATTGCGCCTCAATTCAATTAAAGATAAAGATAATATAATCACTATCTAGCATCGAGATAGAAATTTAGACAAAAGATAAAACCAGATAAATTTACATATGCGAGATTAACCTCTCATCAATGCAAAGTAATGTAGGTACATCAGGATTAAGACTAGACAGGGCGAGTGCTGATAATTATATGCTTGATGTAACAATGTTACCAGAAAAGGCAATTTGTTACAATAAAATGCAATTTCTTAATTTGTTGCAAGAAAAGCCAATTTGTTAAGATAAACTTTAAATGCACTTTTCTTTTAAATTATTACTTTAATTTACTAAAAAGATAAACTGAAAGATACTCAGGGTGTATAGGTCCGGAGCATGATAATTAAAATTTATTTTCGAGTGAAGTAGTGATAATAAAGCGCAAAATAAAAGATTAGAAATTTCAAATAAACAATTTTTATTCTATTTCTCTCCAACAAAAATAAGGTTGATCATTTCATTGAATTATCTTGGTGATATCTGCACTTTAATCACCTTGTGGTTCCTCCGAGCTTCCTGGAGAGTGTTACTGGAAATTGCTGTAGTGTCTAGGATCTGTCCTGTGACGTCACTGGAAGCTGTCCTGGTAAGGCCGAGTGCGTGTGGACTCAGTAGCATGAAAAAAAACCAGTACAAGGCAGTTAAAGAGTTCACCAAGAATATTGTTATCAACACTGTTTCAATTTGGCGGAGAGCGTTGCTTGTCTAAGCTTAGGCTTTTAATACAGAACTTGGCAAGAGATAACTACAAATAATTCTTCTCAATTAACAATGCTGAAAGATGCCAAAACACGCTGGAGAAAAATTTAATTTAATTTAATTAAATATGCCTCCACCAATTTGCACAGAATTGTTTAGACCATAGACAATAATTATGGTTCTAAATTAAACAGTGACCTGATTAAAAATAATAAATAAAATAACTAGCTGTTTAAGCTAATAAAGATTGTGATGAACAATGTTTCAATAAAAAAACAATTACAGTAATCAGGTATGAACAAAAGTGAAATTGATAAATTTAAACAGACAATTAAATGCAATCATTTTCTGAAAGCTACTTTTCAACTCAAAAATCAATTCAATTTCAAAATAAGGGTAATTACAATTTAGGCGCCAGCATGCATCCTATAACGCATACAATTGAGAAAGAAACTATCCTTCAAAAAAGAAAAATAAGTAGGTACAGTTGCATAAGCCATAAGTATCTATGCATATTTGAATAATTAACAAGTTACTTGTATCAATCCGGGTTACTACACGCAGAAAAGAATATAAACACGCTGAAAATCCGCTCGACTAAGCATATTGGTCGGCGATACGAGATACTACGATTTCGAAGCTTGCTTTACTTTACTAGTTAGTACCCTATTAGTCAAGTATCATACGGTCCGCTCGCTTCGATGTCGTGCTAAGTTTGAAAAAGGTTTTCTTCATGAAAATGCTAATGGCCTAGATGAGGTTTTTTAATTTTGGCAATTTCGAAAATTCCTTTTTTTCTAAATAGGCACGTTTCAAGATGGCGTCGAGTACAATTTTTAAAAAAATTATATTTTTGTTATTAATTAACCGATTTTTGAAAACAAAAAAACAGAATACTCGGAAAGATCTATTGTTTCTAAAAAATATATAAAAGTTTTTAAATGTGGAATTTTCTATGTAAATTTAAACAAAAAATTAAAAAAAATATATATAGTAATTAACAATTTTTATTTAAAAATGTTTTGAATAGTTACACTAAAAAAACATACGCAAAAATGTATTAAACAGAAAAAGTGCAGATTTTCTTTCTGCATCCAACGATATATGGTTTGTTAGGGCTAACAACTAACTCAATTTAATTATTCAATTTATTCAATTCAATTATTGCCTGAAAACTATTTCCTAACTCAAAAATCAGTTTAACTCAAAAACAAAGTTACAACAAATTTTAAACAGAAATAGAGAGAAATAAAACAAACAAACAATTATGATCTTGTACCGACCACGGTCGAGAAGAGCTTGAGAAGGCGCTCTTTAAATAACAAAGTGACGATAAAATGCTACTATAGGCCGAACAACAACTAACTAAGCTGAACTCTGATTCCCTATATAACTCCTAACATCCGATAACGATACCAGGGAAAATTAGACTCAATCTCCCACACTATAGCCAGTTTTGGTTATTAATTTCTAAAAATGCTTCCTCTAACTAGAACCTAAATATTGTGAACCCTACAGGCCACTTTGATCGATTCTATAGTTGGGTTGCTACACTAAATCTGAAATTCAATAACCCTGCTCTTGCAGGATCAAGTCCTTTTTTTTCCTCTAAGACAAGAGCCTTAAGCTCCAAAAACACTATCTCACATATGCCCTACAGACAAACATACCCACGGCAAAAGACAACGTGGTATGTGTGAAACGATAGTAGATAGATATCAGATATTCGCGAGCTTATTCAACATACACACGGCAAAAGACAACGTGGTATGTGAAACGATAATAGGCAGATATCAGAGATTCGCACACTTAGCAGCTTTATTCTGCCTACAGACTTTACGATATAGGAAACTAGAAATAAGATCAGATAACGCAAAAAAAGTAAAGAAAAAGTCAATCCTACTTTCTCTCAAACCTCTCACACTGGTCGTCGGTACAAGACAGATTTTAAAATCCAGACCTACCTTCCACCAGAATCACATATCAAAAAAAATTGCACCGCGCACAGTCGTCACAAATATTTTCCACCGTACGAAAGACAAAAATTAGTTTTAAATTAACTTGATGGGCAACATAAAAATTCATTATTTATTAATATTTTCGTACTATTTAATGCGGAATTTTCCACACTGTTGCTACCAGGTCGGTTCAGACAGTAATTCAAAATAGGTTGAAGATGAAAAGTTATTATTCTAAACTAAAAATAAATACAAGCGAACTTGGAACAACCTGATGTTACGGAATTGTTAAAATTACCGTAACAACAAATAAATTAAAAATTTAATTAAATGAACCTGAAAAGAAAAAATATTAAAACCAGCAATACTATGAGGAAAAATGCGGAGAAATATTACTGAAAATTCAATTTACTACCTTTGCAGGAATATATAGAATTTACTCCGAGAATTAACCCAAATAATACTGTTCAATTTGAATGAAAATACGTAAAAAATGTGCGTGACCACTGAACGATAAGCCTATTCAAATTACATGAATTTGATTAATGAGAGACGCAAATATTCATCAATAAATCGGTATTATTACCCAAAAGGTCACAACAATAATTAAAAAATATTGAACATGTAAGCTAATTAAAAGTGGAATATAACAATGCTAAATTCTTGCTTTAGTCCAATAAGACTAAGCGAATCATAAACAAATATTAATTATGTATTTAAAAATTAAAGAATTAGTTAAATATATTGCAAGATGAATTAAATATTTCAAAATTAAAAAATTAACACTTACCCGTCAATGTCTCAACCCAAGATAAAAGATCTAGTATTCAAAATTCAAGACGTTGGACAAAATTATGTTTGCCGATGTTTTATTGGCTAATTTATAACATGTGATTAACACTATAAACCACGTAGCGTCAAGCAATAGAAATACCCAATATTAAATATAGTAATCTATAGTAGAATAAATACGGGGTCCCGTTTTCGTCCAGGATCTTCCTTTTACCCCGGCTACATCCCCTGAAAATGTCGGCTCTCTACCTATACGGAAACATGCCAGGCAGTAATAATTATAACAGCGCATTCACCATTTTGTCCAGTAGAAGGAGCGTTACGTTACATATCCAGTGACGCATGAGAGGCCGGTCTCATTCAACCCCCACAAAAAAAGTGCTGAGCGCGCCTAAAGAAGTTTTCACTTCAAAAATCGTAACTGCCTAAGCCGTGACACTACACACGTTCCAACTTGTATTCAAACACGGTCGTTTCCGCAGCGTCAATACGATATTTTTTGAAAGCACCATACTGCGAGCGATTCGACGACGACGACGGTTTCATCTTCGATCGAGTAAACACGTTCGGTGAGCGGTAACGGCTCTCTGAGCGTACCAAACATTTAGTGACCATTTTTCTCTCCGAGGAAGAATCGGAGGTCCTAGCCAACATAGTATGTGCCTTTCATAGCTTCATAGCCAGACGAAATACCCATTCATCCGGTATCGAGGCTGGCGAGGGCGGGTTGTTCCCGTGGACCCTCTCCGCTGTGCAGTTCATAGCTTAATATTTTGTGCAATAATCGGGAATCCCCAAGAGCACATGCCCGTCTTACTGGAGGTTTCTACCAAATAATAACCTCACACTGGAACAACGTGTAAATTATGCAGGAGGGTCGCCCTGCATATAAGCGCTGGAAGAGGGGCGTGCAGGCAAATTGCCTCGTAGCAGTGCTATTTCACCCCCTGACAAGGGGGTTAACAAGACTAAGACTAAGACTACGTACTACCAAAGAAAATGAGTAACATTTTCTTTGGTACTACGAAACATCCAATATCCCTACACGGACTATGATTTTTCTTTACTACAGCAGTTTAGACCGATATCGTACTACATGTAGTACAATTTATCTATGATGTAGTACAATAAATCGTTACGTGTATGGGCGGTTAGAAACGAACAAAATAAATTGTCATCTCGTGGAGTATAACAATGAATAAAATAATACGTGAACTACCCAACCTGCTGAATCATTATTAGATGTAAACATCTTGTTTAGATATAATTGACTCGCTGATAAGCCTTCACGAGATTAGATTTTATTTTCAATAAATGTAGGTAGCTGCTTTATTGACGTACTAGTTTTTAGCCAAAACTCTTACAGTTTATATCTGTAATTCCGTAATTTTTAGACAAGCCAAAAAGTAAGTTAGCCCTTCATTTTATTATGCTTATCGCGCGGTTATTTTCGGTTGTTTCTACGGAATGAAAAAATCTAATATTATGTTTTGTATCTTATTAAATCGTAATAATTATCTGTTCCCTATTATATAGTAAGTGACATTGAAAGTGCAACACCAGTGGAGAGTGCTATAATTTTGGCTATACTTTGACAGCATGTTGGCCTACCGATAAGTAGATAGTGATCAGAATTTAAACCGGGACTAATAAGATATCCTTCCTTAATGGTAATAATGTGTTGAACCTCCTCTGTTTGCCACACATTCGTGAAGTCGCCGCGGTATCGATTGAATAAGGTCGTTAATCTCTACTTGGATTTTGGTATCTTAGGCCACCTGGACTTCGTTGTCTAGAGCCTCCAGTGTTTGTGAGGAACCGGTAAATAACGCAACCATCTTCCCAACATATTTCCAGACATGTTTTATTGGAGGACGGTCTGGAGATCGCTGAAGAAGATAATACCGAACGCGTTCAAAGTTGCACGGGCCACATGAGATTGTGCTTTGTGTTGTTGAAAAAGTGTATTTGCCAGTATTTGCAAAAAGGGCGGTCATGCTACCTCGAAACATTACTAAACATAACCTGCTGCCGTAAGCAATGTCACCTCATTCTATCACACCCACGGTGTGGTGAACATATCATTCAATTGAAAATTGGACATTTCGTTTTTCACTTCATCTCCCCCTTACTCTGGAGCGGTCATCATACATCCCCAGATAAAATTTGGATTTATAGCTCAACACACCTGACTCCGAATCCATATTCCATTCGCGTCTTTCTCTACTCCAACCCAATCATTATCGTCAATGTTTTGGGGTCAGAGGAGCACGAGATGAGGATGGTATGAAAATAGCCCCAGATTTTATTCTCATTGTCATTGCCTATCCTACATCGTCAAACCCCTCTGGTTTGTAATTGATCTTGTTGATCCTGCCGTTCTGTGTTCTGCCCTTGTCATACAGTAGCTATCGCACGTCGACTTCGGCCTTCTTAAAACCGCACACGACAATATCTCAATACAATGGCCTTGTTTCGATTCACCCAAGTAGTAATTTCCCTAAAGGAAAATTAGGCTTTACGTAACCCGGACTATCCGACCCCTTTCCTACTCGGGGAGTTGGGTGAAATTAGCACGTCTGTGAATCCCAAGCATGATAATGTGGCGAGCACACAAACTAATACAAAAAAGTAACTGAAATTATTCTTGAACGTTCTGTTAAAGCCATTGTATGCCAAAACATCCACAACAAAAAAAGTGCTGCGAGGAATACCAGCTTAGATTGGGTTTTTTTGCTTAGAATTAATAATGATTTATTTTCAGAGCAATTCAAATCATGGTACTGCTAACTACAGTGATACTATTAGGAGTTCTAACTCTTCTATACGTTGTTTTTTGCAAATGGAAGCAGCAATATTGGGCAAGAAAAGGAGTACCTCAGCTGGAACCTAACCTAATATTTGGAGATTTTCAACCAATTGCAACCCAATCGCAGGCCGTACAAGATTTTTTCCTAGATATATACAAACGAGCTCAGATCAAAGGAACGAAACATCTGGGCATTTATAACTTTTGGAAGGCCGAATATATGCCAATTGACTTGAACATTATAAAACACATATTAGTAAAAGATTTTGACCATTTTGATGGCCACGGATTTTACCATCACAAAAACGATCCGCTATCGGAACATTTATTCAATTTGGATGGCACAAAATGGAAGAACCTCAGAGCAAAAATGACTCCAACATTTACTTCAGGTGAGGCATAAATAAAGTAGTCTCTTTGATAATATTAGTATTACAGTTGAGATGAAACGAAAGGCGTAGAGAAAATAAGGTTATTAATTTGATCTATCTAAATCAGAGTTTGTTAATTCTCACTAGATTTATAATGTTTGTCGTAATATAAAGGGTGTATTTAAAAAAAATGATTTTTGTATGACGATGATAAAGCAAAGATTAAGCACTATTGTCCATTTCAATTTGAGCACCATCTATGGCATATTAATGCAACTTTTAAATAATGATCGGATTCTACCTACAGATTTGACACTTCCAACATTACATACATTTTTTTATTTCTAATGAGTGCATTAGATGATAAAATCTTTCAATATCTTAAAATAAATTTTAGGAAAAATGAAAACAATGTTTGAAACATTGGTAGAGAAGGCGATAGTGCTTAGAAAAGTGATCAACCAAGCTGCAGAATCGAGTAAAGGAGTCGAGATTAAAGATATTATGGCAAGATTCTCTACCGATATTATTGGCAGCATCGCCTTCGGCTTGGAATGTAATACTTTAGAGGAGCCCCATCATATGTTTAGGTATGATTAGCAAGAAAATCAACTAAAAACATTCAATATGCCAGATATTTTGGTTTCCATATTTTAAACTCTTGTAAAGCGACTTGAAGTTAACCCATCGATATTAAGCCTAAAGTTAAATTTAAAGTACGAAATAAATGAATTCAATTTTTCAAGACTTAAAATTAGTAAACATTTTGAATGGACGTGAACACAAATAATTAATAACATTAAGAAAACTTTAAGTGAACAAATCTATGTACTAGTAAAAGGTAAAAGGTTTGTATCAAATTAAAGTGAATTTCGGAGTGTTTATTTTTTGCAGCAAAAACCCAAGCAGGCACGTTAACCAATAAAGATAATACGGCGGATCCTGACACCATTTTGGCAGGATCGACCATTCCTTCATCCCGGTCAATCGGTCTACTGGGTGTCTCGGTCAACAGCAATATGTCCTGCGCTATTTCGTAACAAAAACTGTAAGCACCGCAGCAGCTGCTCTTGCTCTACAAAGCGCAAATAAGACCCTGCTTAGAATAAGCAAGACGCATGAATTCTATAGGGCCGTATCTAGTGGTGAATATCAGCTTGTGTGCATATCAGAGACCTGGCTTCAGGATGGTGTGCATGACAAGGAACTTTTTAGCAGCAACTATACAGGCTATCGTAAGGACCGAAATCTTGAGGCTCTTGATGTTAAGAGAGGAGGTGGAGTTCTGCTAGCTGTGAGACATGAATTGTCCACAGTCAGAGATAGTTTAAAGAGCTGGGAAGTCAGTCTTCCTGCAGTGGACATTGTTGGTTGCAAAGTAAGAGTTCAAATATTTTTGTTTTTGTTATTTACATGCAACCTAATTCACCTTTGGAGGACTATCTGGTTCTTTTTGATTACCTCTCATCATTTAGGGGCATTGAGGGCCAGGAGATTGTACTGCTCGGTGATTTTAATGTGACATTATCCAGCATTAATGTCTGTGATTTAAACCCAAAGCTTGCAGCCCTGCGGATTTTATGGCGTTTTTTGATCTACCCCAGTTTAATAATGTCCTAAACTGCAGTGGCAGCTTGCTGGACATGATCCTTTCTAACTTTCAGTGTTCTGTGAAAAGGGAGGACCAGCCACTCGTCACTGAAGATGCATATCATCCTGCTATTAATATTTTGTTGCGACCTATCCCTGGTTCTGATAACATGGTGTTCCCTTCTAATCCTGAAGGTCGGAAATATAACTTTCGCAGGGCAAACTTTCCTTATTTATACCAGCTTGTCTCTGCGGTGGAATGGGCTTTTCTGTATTTTTATTCAGATGTTAATCGGGCAGTTGACACCTTTTATGTGAGGATTTATAAAATTTTTGATTTGGCCGTTACTTTGTTTCAAGGGCACAAGCATAAATCTTCGTATCCTGTATGGTATACTGGCGAAATTAGGAAACTGCTAGGCTTAAAGTCTACCAAACATAAAAAATGGCTCCACATTAAGAGTCCTGCTGATAATGAGGATTCTAGGAGTATTAGGAGGGTGGTTAAGACAAAGATTGATCTTGCCTATAAGGGGTATATATCTAAGACTGAGGCATCTAATAAGAGTGATCCTAAACAATTCTGGAAATTTATCCACCTAAAACAACACTCTTCGCGTATAGAGGGTTCTGAAAATATTGTAAACGCCTTCTCCGACTTTTTCAAAAGCGTTTATGTTAAATCTGATGCGACTCCTCACCAGGAATATAATATCAGCAGGTCGGATAGTATCTTATTCCAGAATGTCACTGAGGCAGATGTTCTAAGTGCCTTAAAGAAATTAAAAAACAAAGAGACTGCTGGCCCTGATATGATACCCTCATTTCTTTTACGCGACTGTGGATTGGTGTTAGCTGCACCACTTTTGTCGATATTTAACTTATCTCTTAGAACAAATACATTCCCTAAGAAGTGGAAAATAGCTAAAATTTGCCCAATCTTTAAGAGTGGCAATCGTAGCAGCATAGAAAACTATTGACCGGTTTCAATCCTTTTTAACTTTTCGAAGGCCTTTGAAGTCTGTGTGCATGACAAATTGTCTTATCAACTTAAACATATAATTTCAGAAAAACAACATTGCTTTTTTTAAAAAAGATCTACGGTTACTAATATGGCATGCTTTTTGCCAATAGGATATCAAGCAATTAATAAGAGGAGGCAGCTAGATGTACTGTACACAGACTTCTCTAAGGCTTTTGACCGGCTGGATCATGGTTTGTTAGCTCGAAATTGGTTTGTTTTCATCCCAATCTTGTTGTATTTTTCACTTCTTATTTAAAACATAGGCTTTATTATGTTGAATATAATGGCTTTAAATCAGCGTTTTACTTAGCATCAAGTGGTGCACCTCAGGGCAGTAACTTAGCCCCAATGTTATTCAGTTTATTTATCAATAATATTGTGGACCTTGTTGAGTGCGATTGCCTTTTATTCGCAGATGATTTGAAGCTTTTTTGCATCATAGGTTGCCTGGAGGATTGTCTAAGGCTGCAGGAGGATATGAATAGAGTCCTTGAGTGGTGTGAGGGAAACAGAATACCCCTAATCTAAGTGCAAAAAAAATTACTATTTCCATCCTTAATCAAGAGATCCTGTGTCCTTGTACTCTCAACGGCTCCCAGCTGCCTGACTGCAGTTCGGTAAGAGTATTGGGCATTGAAGTAGATAAGAAGCTTACATTTAGCAAGCACATAACTCAGGTCGATGACTCCGCTTTAAAGTCCCTTGGGTTTCTGGTTAGATCTTGTTCGCAGTTTGAAAACATGTCTAGTTTGACTGTACTGTATGATTCTCTGGTTAGGTCTAAGTTATTGTATGGCTCTATGCTGTGGTGTTCCATTTACAATGTTTATGTTAATAGGTTGGAGAACAAGAACTTACAAATATGAGGGCCCATAGTTTAAGCGCCTAGGACCGAGCGACTTTAAAGCACCAAATGGATGGTTAGAACAATTTTGTCGTCAGCACGATATTACCCTTAAAGTAATTTGTGGGATGCGGATGTTAATATTGCAGATGTAGAAATTTTGAAGAAGTTATTGGCTATTTTAAAAGATTACGCCCCAAAGGATGTGTATAATGCAAACGAGACGGGCCTCTACTTTCGTGCATTGCCAACATACGCCTTGGAAAATGATAAGCGTTCTGTTATTTGCAAACATGGAATGTAAAACGAAGAAACCACTTATATGTAATAGGAAAAATCCTCGATGCTTTAAACTTATCTCTTCAGTCGATATCGAATAAAAACGAATGAATGACAGGAGACATCATGACGAGTAGGTTTCAGGAATTCGATTCTAAGATGAAGAGGTAGAATAAGAAAGTGGTATTCGTTCCAGATTAAGCAACATCGCATATCAAAATTGCACTGGACAATATCAAACTTGATTTTCTTCTGCAAAACACCACACATATTGCCAATCTTTGGACCAAAGAAGGCTTTAACATATGTGAATAGTGGTTGTTCTGTGCAACAAATGGAGAAAAACGTTATCTTAACCAATGTCTTGATATGGATTTCGGTGTTTGGGCAAACTTTGTCCCCAATGACAATACAGAAATAATTGTCTAAAGCCAACGAAAAAGATAATATTTCGCTCGCCCAACTCTCTCCTACCTTAAGTGTGGGTTTGAAATAATTTGCGTTCATTGATAGCAGTGTGGCAACCGAGACTGAAAAAATTAGCATCAGCGACCGAATTGAAGAGGTACTACAAGTGGATGCATCCACTTACGATTCTGAAATTGAAAATGAGGAATTTGAAATTATACTAGTGTCAAATATTACATGATTACCTGAACCTCCAGCAAGGCTGATAAACTTAGAAACATTTTTTGTCAACAATTCAGACATGGTTACAGATGTGTCTAAGCTATTATTAGAATGCATTCTAAATTTTATAAAAATAAACTAAAATATATGAAGCAATCATTGATTTCCGACTATTTTTAATAGTAAAAATCTTATGTGTAACATTTACACTTGCGTGGTATCTATTTACATATAATATTATGGGTAGTGTGTATTTCGTTAAATTTAAGTTAATTTTTTTTTTCTCTAGTAAGTTGATGCTATAACTGTTATGTAATTAAAACTATTAATAAATAAACAATGTAAAATATTAACATAACATTTGCTTCAATTTTCCTGTGCTCGCTTTTAAAGGCCCACCCCTCATAAATGACCAATATATGGTTCCTCCTAAAGATGGTTGCTATTAAAAGGTTTTAATGTAATTTGTTTCGATGCAATAAACATCGAAAATATTTATTTTCAGGGATATCGGAAAAAAAATCATGGAGCCCAGATTATACAATTTCTTATTAGAGATGATTGTTAATTATGATATCCTGGGAAGGTTGGGTTATAAAGGAATGCCTAACGAAGTCGAGGAGTATTTTACCAGTAAGTAGGAATAGTTAATTTCGTTTTTGAAGTGAAACTTCTTAACCCGCGCTGGAGGTAAAAATTCGAGGCCGTGACACACAAGTTGACACTCGAGCTAGCGAGACGAAAACCTGTAACAATATAAGACGGAAATTACTAAACCTTCACCAACTTGTCAAGAAATAATTGAATATATTCTAGTTGTTTAAGTGTAAGAAGTTTCACTTTAAATATGCGCACATAGTGCACACACTGGTTTTTTGCATGCGGTAAACTTTTTCTTCATCTTGTTGAAACCAATTTAAATAGAGTGGAATAAATGTTTTGTTCTTTGTTTTTATTTTGATTATTTGGAATGTTTTTGGGAAGATAACCTAGAACATTGGGCAAACATGCCAGATGTGTGAGAGGTAAAAAAAGGTATTGCGTAACATTCTTATACATTCTCATATTGCAAAAATATTTTAGTTAAATATGCTTACCAAAAAGTTTTGCCAGGAGACATAAGGTCATATTTAAAACAATTTGAGTTTAACAACAATCATTTCATTATCGCTGAATATTAATTAAAAACCTATATAACAAATTTTGAGATTCGTCGATTTTTTAGGTATCAGCAAATAGAGGCATATAAATTAGAAATATTAGCACAAATAAACGATATCTCCTCCTTCTGGTAGTTTCTTGTTCCTTTCGGCTTGAGTTATTTTTCCTTGTCTATCGTTATAATTGATAGTTGCAGTACATGTTCTGAGTTCTTTATGGCCTAAGGCTCGCCAGTTCCGCCAGAGTACAAATAATATCCTTATTTATACCGTGGTTCCGCATTATTGACAAAACCTTTTTTATTATCAGATTTACCAATACATTGAAATTTGTAAACTGGGTGAATATTTTGTTTTCTTTTATGATATTGTTACGTTTACATCTCTCTCTATTTCCAACTAGTTCTCTATTTGTTCCTACAACTGTTATAATTTTACCACTAAAAGGTATTTACAGTAAAACTGAAACGAACGCCGATTACACCCTTTTATGTACTTACTATATTAGCGACCCTTTCTTCAATTCCTCTTCATTTTCTATTACCCGAATTCGCAGTACCAGTGTGTTGACACCCTATTTTTATGAAAATAGTTTACCTAGACAGCATGGGCAACGGCCGCTTTTCCACCACCAAGCCAGTACCAGACTGCTTCAGTCCACCTTTTCTGGACTCAATTAGTTATAAGTGAAATGAGCCAAACCACTTTCCATTTTAAAATACTAATTGAGATTTTGAATTTAAGGGAGCACAAAATTTAAATGGAGCATTTTTATATTAAATCATTGGTTGACCCAAATATGTTCAGGTAATTTCTATTATGACCTAGTTATTTAAAAGTTCGTCAGATAAATAAAATATGACTTATTATCACTTAGCCCGCTGTTATTTACTTTTTATCTGACTCTTCCCCAAGCTTAAATTTAATCTGGCAAAATGGTAAGATAAACTCTACATGCCCTAGTAAATGAAATACAGGTTGGCACTTGCACTGAGTTTTAATGAGAGGTTCATAAAAATATCAAGAATATGCATCAGTTATGTTTCTATAAATAGGGGTACCCTCATCATTATAAATTACAGCTAAACTTACTTTCTAAGTCTTAATGCCAATCCGTAACCTCCAATCTAAGCCAAAATAGATGTTAGTCCACCTTTTTTCACGACGAGCCCGACGAAATTACTTTTCTAATTCGGGGGTTTCTAATACTCAGAGATACTTTTCGCGAGTCGATCATTACGGATTAACAATTTAAGCAACGTAGCTAGTTACCAAGCGTGAAGATTTTATCTGACAAACTTTTCATATTTGCCATATTTTTGAGCAGAGTAACGTGCTATTGCGCTTCAAAGATGTTTAGCTTTTTACACCATCTTTCAAGGTTTGTTTTTCTCCTCAAACTATCTGGAAAGAGCAGGTGTCCAGCTATTAAAAGAACACTTAAAATTCCTAAGTCGCCGAAAATTTTAATGTGGCAATTAGCGGTTTAACATGTTTTGTAAATTCCAACCTCGGTTTTAGTACCGCCGGCCGCCGTCTGGGCTAAGTTGGGATAATTAAAAATTGGTTATTAAAGTTAACATGATTTTTGTATTTCGAGCTCTTTGCTTGCTAAATATTCTTAAGAAAAATGCCACTTGCACAAGGTTTTCTTTTTAGAGCTAAGTGTTGGGGGACCTGTTTATGAAGCGCGCAACTAGTGGCTGATATTTCTTGTAGTTAGTTCATCTAAATTCGCGTTATAATGTAGTTGAAAAAAGAAATAAAAATCGGCTGCACTTCGAGTCTTATTTCGGTTCTGGTGAAGTTAAACCCAATGCCGTTTATTTGGAATATATTTCAGTAGTAAGTTATTTTATTTTAATAAGGTATATGATGGGTGCTATTGTTGTACATTTTCCTGAAATGTCCTTAGGCAAAATAATTTAACTATAAACGCGGTTCTTGAAAATTTTTTGAATCGATTTATAAAAGCTATGAAATAATCTTTTGAAACAAATTAATTAGAATCAGTTATTAGTTCCGATTCATCACACAACACTAATTCATCAACTAACTACAACGCCCCTTTTTTTAATATATACAATCGAACATAAATCTGGAACATACCAAAAGAGACGTATGTTCTCTATTATTCTGGAAAATTCCGGATTCATCAAGTAGTCAAAATATGCTTGTCAGTACTTTTGTTCTTAAGGGCCTCTAAAATCTAAAGTGCACTTGTTTCGAAAAAACCAGGCTTTGGAAATCAAAATCATATCCATGCGTCATCGTCATCTTGATTTTTTCACTGTCCAACTTTACATCATAAAGAGTGTACATTTCAGAATTTGAATCAAGAATAAAGATTCATTCAACTATGTACTTTATAAAAAAATGTTGTCTAAAATATTTCGTTGCAGAAATTGTAAAGGAAACAATTAGATATAGAGAGGTCAACAATATCAAAAGAAAAGATTTTATAGACCTTCTATTACAGTTGAAGAATAAAGGAGCTCTTACTACCGATGATGGTCTCAAACAGGAAGGTAGGTTTTATATTTTTTAGTCATAAATTATTTTAGTAAAACAGTATAAAGAATAATCGTCTTTTAATGATATCTTGATATTCTACAAATGAATTATTAGAAAAAATAATTTTTCACATTTATCATCGACATGCGGGTTCAAAAATAAGATATTCATTTTCAAACTTATTATTTAAGGTCTAAAATACATTTCGACGTGTTAGCTTGACTAATCATTCAGAATTAAACATGCAGCATGACATTCCTTTGCTGATATTCTGTTTTATGTTAAATTAGCAATAGCAGTCCCTAAATATTACATCTAGGGTGAATTTTTCATAATTCAACCACAATTACTATTACCTATATGCGTTTCAGGACAAAACTTTTTAACAGAGCAAGAAATTATAAACGAATCATTTTTGTTCTACTTGGCGGGGTTCGAAACGTCGTCAACAACCATGACGTTTGCTTTTATCGAAATGGCGCAACGTCCAGATATTCAGGAAAAATTACGTCAAGAAATTAGTGATACTCTTGATAAATACGACGGAAAATTAACTTACGATTCCATAATGGAAATGGAGTATTTGGATAAAATTATAAAAGGTAACTTATTGCTTTGACCAACGATTTAGATACCTCTTCCATTCTCATTAAAAAAATAACAAACGAATTTCAGATATAATTTTCACTAATAATAGTTTTTGATTTTAATGTTTGTTATTAAATGTAAAAAATTGGTATTTATTTTATTTTTACTATTCGTATCTTCCTTTCTCACACTTTTTCCGCAATGTCTCATTTGGTGTTCTAGAGAGGTGTATCACTTTTTTAAATGTCATAATTTTACGCACATTTTTATAGCAGATCATTTAAACCAAAATCATTGCCAGCACACAAAGTTTTGAGATATACGGACAACACTGATATAACATGATTTCTAGAAAGTCTAAGGAAATACCCAGCGTTTTCCGATCTTCCAAGGGAATGCACTAAAACTTACAAGGTACCTGGGACAGATATTGTCATAGAAAAAGGTACTAGAAAAATATCGATAAGCATTAGTATTAGCATTGAACTAATGTAAATTATAGGTACTAGGGTCCATATTCCCGTAATAGGCATTCAACGAGATCCACAATATTATCCAAATCCAGATGAATTTAATCCAGAAAATTTTAGCACTGAAGCTAAATCCAACCGACCTGACTATACTTGGATTCCCTTTGGAGAGGGACCCAGACAATGCATTGGTATGTATATTATTCAACCTCAAGTTGAATACTGTATCTATATCACGTTCACTTTAATCGCCATCTTCTCAGATAACGGGATATGACTTCAAATTTTAATTGCCTTTATTTGTAAAGGTATTTTTAAAGATATATTTGTCATTTTAATTTAACTCGGTTGTTTTCAAGTCATTCCCAGTCATATCCGACAGGTAGTGCTAAAAAGTAATATTAAAATTCCCACTTTGGTTTAATAGAAGATTAATTTCTGCTGGGCAGTAGCATCCAAGCTTAGCTTTTTCACTAAACCACTAGAATATATCAGTTTTGTTGTTTTATTGTTCCTATTAAACACTTTACAAAGTTTTGCCTTCACCAGTTGATTAGACAAAATTAAAATAATCATATTGTAGATCCAGATATGATCTTACCATGGTGAAACGAAATCACAAGTTTACTGGTTAGTTTCTTTAAATTGTGAACTGTGAACATGACATGTTAGAAATGTTTTGATATTAGCATCCTCTCTGACCTCATACACACACCGAACATTAACAATAGACTAGAAGGTTCACTCTAAGCCCCGCCCCCAGCATTTCCCTCCTTACCCGGTCCCCGTCGCGAAACCTGGTGAAATGCTGGTTAACCGCTCAGGCCTCGTGCCACGTATCACTCTCATATCTAATACTGTGAGGTGGTTCGTGAGGCTCTTCGTTTCTTCTGCATACTATGCTATTTCTTCGGCATACAATGCTATTGGACAGTCAATTTTAATCATGGTTACGTCATCCTATGGTTAGTTCCCGGACGCCACCGCATCTGGATTATAGTGGAAGAGGGCCCTCTCCGCACCTGGTAGCATTTATACAATGGAGAAACGGCTAACCAGGGGTCTATTGCGCATATCTGTGTTGGTTGCCGGCTGCCTGTAGAAGTTTACTTAATTAACACTAGTAGCAAGGGAATCAGAAAGAAAACAAACAATTTCAAAAACAAACCTAATACAGCATCTAACTTGAAATATAAAGCATGGTTTATTCAAAGCCCTGATGAGATCCATGCTAACCTAAAGAATTATCCGAGTATAGTCGTGAATGCTCTACTGAAACTGAAGCTAATCCATCCTATTAAAACTTAGCTTAAGTATCACCCATATGCAACTTATACTAACCTAAAGCCTCGACTAAAGAATAAAGATATGAATTATTGCCAGGGGGGGTATGGTATGCGAAACGTAACGGTATGACATAAGCTTAGAGAATAGAATCAACGCCGCGATATCAAATGGTAAGAGACGGTACTGTTATGACGAAGCTATGACGGTCCAAAATACTCCTCCTGACATGGTCCTGACGGTTATGGATACACGCGGCCTGATGCTTAGAAGATCAGCCTTCCTGCACGTATAAAATAAAAATCCTGTAATGCGCGTGCGCGAATACGTCACTGCTTTCCGGTCATACTTCGCTACTACGATTTTACGCCGTCGCCGTCGTGGAGAAGGTAGGCTAGGTAAGGAAGGATGGCAGGTAGGTTATGTGTGAGATAGAGCTTGTAAAGATAGAACCGGTCGGACTGAAAACACAAACCGGCTTATAGCATAAAGAGAGAGAGAAAAGGTGAGAGGCTGGTCGGACTGAAAACACAAACCAGTCTAGTGTAATGTAAGAGAGGGAGAGAGAGTGTTTAAAGTGTGTGTTGGAGAGAGAGAGTGTAAAGCGTGAGTGTGTGATACCTACGTTAATACCTATGCAGTAGCAGCAAAGACGGGCAAGAAAGGCGACAACGAGGGCGGCTGATGGCGGTTGTCATGGCGGCGATCTGCAGGAAGCGGCGTGGGTCCGGTGCAAGCTGGGCAGCTTACATTGGCGGTAGTGGCGGCTGGCTGGCTGCCGACTTCTTCTTCGCGAACCCGAGTGGATTCTGATTTCTGCCTGTTTAGCGCGATGCGGCCCGGTTTTGTTAGCGCGACGTGTGGTGGGGATCGCGTCATAGGCCGGCCGTTATGTGGGGACCTCGGGCGCACCGTTGTGAGTGTTGCGGCGTACTACCTACTATCGGTACCGCGCGAGAACTGTGGAAAATGGCAAACCGATTCCCCGACTTTTCGCGACGGAACATTTCATGAAACTGGATTTAGAATATTTAAATTAGATTTTACGAAAAAGAATGATGTTGATAGCCTGTAAAATAAGAAAGTTAACCCGGAGTGCATACCATGCCTCAAAAATTATATAGTAACTTCGTTACAATACTTTCGTGGAAGTCTGGCGTCCCGCCATTGTAAGCGCTACATCAAAAGTTCCGACTGAGACTGGACCTTCTAGTCTTTTGTTAATGTTCGATACCGACAATAGCAATCTACTTAACCATTACGAATTGGACCATGCGTGAAAAGTAATTGATAGCTCCTTCCAAGACTCATGGGAATCAATCTAGGACCTGCTTCAAAACTGTTGTGAGGCCATGACCGATCAAAGCTGGATGTTCAGATTATACAAAATATTGTACATTACTCGAGTTACAGTAGTACCTTCAACATTTGTTATGTAATATAATATAACATTTCCAGTGTCGATATTCCTTATCTTTATTTATAATTATTGCAGGGCTCAGATTTGGAATGATGCAAACTAAACTTGGCATCATCACAGTGATAAAAGACTTCAGGTTGACTTTAGATAAAAGAACGAAACTTCCTCTGGAACTTGCTCCATCGTCAATCGGTTTTGTGACTAAGGAAGATGTTCTACTCAACGTGTCTAAAGTATGAAATTCCGAGTACCGCCGAGTTCTCTTTGATAGCGTGTGTAATGATTATTTTTTTTTTTATTAAATAAATTAATAAATAATGCTGCGTATAATATTTATTTTGGGCCATTCATGATTTGCGCTAAACAAAACAGGTAAGAGAAAATAATGATTTTCAATTTTTTATATTATACAACGACGTAAATACTTTAAAAAACTACTTGACCAGATAATATTGTTTAATTAAAATCACGTACAATACTTGTTCCTAAATTTCGTATTAGGATTGCAGACGATGTAGTTACTACCGATTTTTGGAACAGAAATTCATATGAACTTATGTCCTAAATGGCTTAAAATTGAAAATATATGGCGTTAAAATATATTTTTATTGCTTTAATAAATATACCGGCCTTTAAATTTCTTGTGACATATAATTCGAATTTGGAGCAGACTATATGCAACCTTTATAAAACACTAATGCTTCCTTTTGCAGCATACCCTGGATACCTACTGATTTTTTGAGTCACAGTTTCTCTGAGCCTTCCCCATTTTTATTTAACTTTTGCAAATAAAAACACATATTTTTTCGAAAATCTTCTAAGTATTAGAAAACTACAAGGTACCAAAAAGTTAGAAAACAATATGGGAACTATGGTTTTTAAAGCAGAATAACCAGTGGCATTCTAATAGATATTTAGAGGGGGCCTTAAGAAACCGGAACCCGAAAAGAAACAACATGCTATATAACGTGTTATTACAGCTTCACAAAAATTACTTATATTATGCAGTGTAACATATTTATATTAGGTATTGATAAATACACTGCTCAACAATTGCAATGGATACTACAAGAATATTTAAATTTTCTGCGCCAGTATTTCAAATAATTAAAAGTTAGATACATTTCACAATAAGTTTATCCATTGACGTTATTTGACAGTCAAAAAGGAAAATAAATCAATTTTCAATCAAAACAATAAATAATTCAGAAAAAGTCAAGTGAAGTAACAATAATAAAATTGTTTTATTGTCATGGTACTATAGCTTTATAAACAATATATTACCTTGTAGGCTCAACCCTGGCTCGTCTTAATGCTGTTACTCTGTTTGGAAGAGTCATTATTAAATTATTGATAAAGTGTTGAGGTATTGCTTCCCAAATTGCTTGCAACTCATTTGCCAATTGTGGTAAAGTTTGGGGAGTCTGCAGGAGTAGTCGGTTCAATTGCCTGAACATTTCGGCCCAAACGTGCTCAATGCAATTCATATCTGGTGAACAAGGTGGCCACTCCATTCTTGTAAATCCTATGATATTCTATCCGATCGTTCACGATTCTCGCGCGGTGAGGACGGGCATTATCATGAATAAAAACAAATCTATCGCCTATTGCAGCAGCAATTGGCCCAATTATCGCCTCTATAATCCTGTCGCGATATCTTACAGCAGTCATTGTTTCATTAAGTATAACTACTAAGTCAGTGCGGCCATTATAACATATGCCTCCCCAGATACAAATTGATCCGCCTCCAAAAAGAGTGGTAGTAGCCATTTAATTTTCATTATATCGTTGTCCTCTTTCTCTCCATACCAATATTTGACCACCACATGTACACAAACGAAATCTTGACTCATCGGAAAAAAGACAATGCCTCCAGTCTTGAAAATTCCATTGACTGTGTTCTATGGCCCAACGACATCTGCATGCACGCTGCTCCGCCGTCAACCATGGGTATGTAGCGCGTCTTCTTGCCCTCAAATTACATGCATGCAACCGTCTTCCGACAGTTTGACCCGGAATCACTCTTCCAGAAGCTTGCCTGAAGAAGCTATTAATCCTTGACGCTGTGTATGTTCTCTTTCTTCTTACCGTCAGGACTATTAAACGGTCTTGAGCATGAGTTGTGACTCTTTCTCGTCCTTCCCCATGTATGTACGCTGGAGATCCAGTCTGTAAATATCGATTCCATGCTCGACTTACAACGCTTTGCGACAGATTAAGGCGCATAGCCACTTCCTCTTGAGACAAGCCTTCACGTCTCCAACGCACTAATTGCTCAAGCTGCACTGTTTCTAATCGTCGTAAAGGCACAATTTTAATGCAAATAAACAGTTTTAATTACAGCCACGGTAATAAAATCGCTTCAAGCACTATACCAAAAGTAAAACCATATCATTTTCAAACCACATTCCTACATGTATCCGTCAAAGAAATAACAACGCAAAGTAAGGAAAAAAGAACATGCAAAATAAAACCCTATAAATTAGTGTTCATCACAGTATACAAAGCAGTTTGTTCCGGAATATTATTTCAATGCAAATTTTAAGAGAATAAAAAATATCCACTTCAATTGTTGAGCAGTATATATACAAGGTATATTTAAAAGGCTAATAAATGAATAATATTTAAACACCTGTATCTCAAGTTTTGAACAATATGAAATTTTCTTCTTAAAATTAACACCCTGTATAATAATAGAATAAGTATAAAATATTATAAAATAGTGCAAGCCTAT
>MU182413.1:135081-157059 GCA_016904865.1 Pissodes strobi | reverse complement strand
TCGCCCTCCAACTATCTTCAACACCCAAATTGAAAACAAGAATAGTAACTTTTTTTTCAGGTATGATCTTTGACTCCTACCTCAACTGGAAAGATGATCTGAAATACCTTAAAACTATCATCACCAAAGATCTTAATATCATACTGTCTCTCTCCAGCCCCAGCCGAGAATTCCGCTGCTTTACCCTGATAAAAATAATCAGCATAGTAACACTTCCCAAACTGATCTATGGCAATGAAGGATACAGGTGAGCGACTACAAAACACCTCACATACAAAAGCTACAAATAAAATTTCCTTAATGTAGACTAGTTTAATCTATCACACCTCTTTTGCCAGATCAAGTGAAAGAATCCTGCAGAACAGATTTAAACGTCTCGAAGAATGGTCACACCTTACTAGTTTTACCTTCTCCCACACAAAGTAATCAATCACTCACCCTCTAACTATCTTGATCACTCAAATTGTAAACAAGAATAGTATCTCCATTTTAGGTATGATCTTTGACTCCTACCTCTACTAGAAAGTTAATCTGAAATACCTTTAGACCAACATCAGCATAGATCTTAATATCTTAGGGTCTGTCTTCAGCTCTAGCTAAGGATTTGACCGATTTATCTCATTGAAAATAATCAGCATAGTAACACTTTCCAAACTGAACTATGGCAATTTTATTTATCACTCAACTAGATCCTCACATAAAAAAGCAATAGAACCAATCCAGAATAGAGCGCTCAAAATAACTGTAGGGATCTTTCGCGCCTTTCCAATTGCTAGGCTACGACCTATTACCTCTTATCCTGCGCTTCCACATAGGAGACTTCTCTCCTTGATAAAATATACATTCTCCGCTAAGTTTAGACCTCGGCCCAACTGTTCCTTAAAAATTTTAACTTCAGTAGGACCTCCTATTAATCCCCGCTCAATGAAGGGTACCAATCATCGCCTACAAAACACCTTACATACGGCCAGTGACTAAATACCACACAAAAACTACAAATAAAATTTCCTGCAGACTAGTTTAATAGTAAATAGTAATAATATCTGGCCAGATCAAGGGAAGGAATCCTGCAGAACAGATTTAAACGTCTGGAAGAATGGTCACACCTTACTAGCTTTACCTTCTCCCACACAAAACCATCCATCACTCACCCTCCAACTATCTTCAACACCCAAAAGTATCTTTTTAAGGAACAAACTTTGACTCCTACCTCAACCGGAAAGTTCATCTGCAATACCTGAAGACTATCATCATCAAAGATCTTAATACCTCACGGCCTCTCTCCAGCTCTAGCTAAGGATTTGGCCGCTTTATCTTATTGAAAATAATCAACGTAGTAATACTACCCAAACTGAACTATGCTAGTTTTATTTATGACTAAGATAGAATTTCATATATAAAACCAATCGAACCAATTCCGAATGGAGCACTTAAAATAGTAATAGGAGTCTTCTGTGTCTTTCCAATTGCTAGTCTACGACCAATTACCTCTTACCTTCCACATAGTAGAATCCTCTCCAGGATAAAATATGCAGCCTCCGCTAAGTTTAAACTTCCGCCCCACTGTTCCTCAAAAATATTAACTTTAACAGAAACCCCTATTGATCCGGATAATCGCCCAGTTACTAAGTACATTAATGCAGACAAGTTTCTTGCACCGAGGCAGCACTTAGCCTTCGCATTGACAAGCAAATTCTATAGATAGTGAACGTTTTTTCCATTAAAATGTAAATTCCCTCGCTTATATTGTCAATTCCTTGATTGTTTCAATAATCCAAGGCCTCAACACTTAGAGGCGCAAAAACATTCCTCTAGCTTCCTATATATCATGCAGCTTTGGATTTCCTCATCTCTGCAGGTTTTCTCAATCAGCAAAAGCTGCAGCCTTAGACGTAAAGGTATACCTGACAGATTATGTACCTGTTCAAGTCGCCTGTACAGGCAAACGGAAATGTGCATATGACAAAACCGGCAGGTACTCCTACCTTTAGAGACGACCGGAAAATAACTGAAATTTAATAATTTTTACCTGTGGTTGCTCTAAGCCAGCCACAAATGCAACGGTATACCTGACAGGTATACCGTTAAGTGTGTGGTCTGCTTAAGGTACTCGTGTACCCTGGCAAAGGTGAAGAGGGTCACACATGTCTTCCTCTAAATAAATGTAAATATTTATTATTAAAACATCCCGTAGCTTAAACACGAATTTTGTTTCGAGAACATGCTTGTTAATAATGTTGACATCTTCACTTAAATTGAATCATAGTTTCCTAATATCATAAAATATTTGCAGCAGGTTTATGATAGATCTGGCAACATAGCCGTGCATCGTGTATCCATCCATTCATCGCTTCCGTCCGCTTGATAATGCCATTTATGTGTTCACGACTGATATTTAAGGTCTTTAATAAATATCAATCATTTTCCTGCAAGGACGAGCTTGTTTATTGCGCCGAGGCCGCCTTCCTCGTTAAAGCTTTTCAGGGAAGCGGTAGGCACTTGAAGCCATACTTTTGCTCTCTTATTCCTGCTAACTAACTTTACTTTTCGAGCTTTGAAAAATACAAAGAAGTGTGCCTGGAAAAAGCAACGTGTACCTAACTAACTTCCAACTATAGAGCACATTTTTCAAATTTATGCTCAAACCCTGTGATATTCACATATTCTGTTTGAAGAGCGCCTCAAATATATAATCAATAAATAATATGGGGATGAGAACGTCATTTGCTATTCCGCAACAGTTTCTTGTACGTTATTAAATTGTCAACTTTCGGCTGTAATCCCTTGACGGCAAAACTTTTTAATCTCTCGAGCCGTGTTTTCATGAAGTCGTCCTAAATCCTAAATGAAATTTCGAAAGCCGTGACAAGTTGCTAGAAGTTATTACGTTAGCAGACTGGAAGTATCAATGCGGGACCAAAATTAGAAATGTATTTTTTAGGAGCATATTGCATTGGAAAGTTAAATGCTGGAATTTTAAACTAGATTATCGCAAATATGTAAATTTGGTAAAAAATAGCATACCATGCGCATTTATTAGTCAAATAAATGGTTTTCTGTAGTCAACAAAAAATTGATATAATTTAGAGAATTCGGCAAAAATAGAATGTAACAGACCGAAAATTAATTTATACCTAATTACTAGTTCCTTAAAAGTTAAATTCCATTTACTATTCAAATTTGAATTAACTTCCATTCACCATTCATGAGAGAATGGTAAAAATTCGTCGTGGAATTGGCTTATATATTATCTAAATTTCCAGCTCTTACCATAATATGGTAAGAGCTGGAAGCGCCGCGCGGTGCCGAAGCGGTACCGCAATTGCGATGTGATATACTATAAAATAAATGGCGGAATGCACACATGGCTCTGGCGACGTTGCGGCAACGCGCTTTCGTCTTGCGTGCATTTTTCGTCGCTACTCCCACCCGGAATGCAGCGGCGCCGCACACGCAATTGACGATTGACGGCTGTCAGTACATTGTTGTCTATAGAACGGTACACACGTGCGGGTTTTTGTCGCCGGAAAAAGCGAAATGCCCGGCAATTTTGAGGATTCAGACATACAATTCTTTATTGGTGCAGTGCAAAAGCATCCTCAATTTTGGAAAGCCGCATTGGAGGATTCTTCTTCTTAAAGTGCCCTATTCGTTCCGGACGTTGGCCACCATCAAGGCAATGCGAAGTTTATTTACTGCGCTGCGGAATAGCTCGGTTGATGTTGCCCCAAATCACTTGCGCAGGTTTGCAAGCCAGGTAATTCTTCTCCTTCCTGGACCTCTCTTGCCCTCAATCTTTCCCTGGAGTATAACCTGGAGTAATCCATATTTTCCTAATGTGTGCAAAATAGTGTAGTTTTCGACATTTTACTGTTATCAACAGTTCAGGTTGACAATCCATTCTTCTGAGTACTTCCACGTTGGTAACTTTTGCGGTCCATGGAATTTTGGGAATTCGTCGGTATATCCACATCTCGAATGCCTGTATTCTTTTCTCCATGGCTTCCGAAATAGTCCACGCCTCGACTACGTATAATAGAACAGAGTAAATATAACACGAAACTAGGCGTCTTTTGATTTGTAAACTTAGATCTTTGCTACTTAGTAAATTCTTCATGCTCACGAATACGGCTCTAGCTTTTTCTATTCGGCATTTTATTTCCTGAGAATGATCCCATTCTTCGTTCAATGTACATCCCAGATATGTGAACTTTGCCACTCGTCGTATTATGTGGTTCTTTGCCGACAGTATCGTGTGTTGGTTCTTTGACTTACTTCTGAACATATATTTCGTCTTCCTAATGATCAATTTCAGTCCGTATTCTTCACTAACTGTTACGACCTCATCGACAGGGGTTTGTAAACCTTGCAGGCTATCCGCTATTAATATGGTGTCATCTGCATATCGGATATTGTTAATGGCTTCACCATGTATAGATTGAACAGCAATGGAGATAGCACGCAAACCTGAAGGAGTCCTTTTTGGATATGAATTGAACTGGTATACTGTCCATCCACTCGTACTTTCGCCTTTTGTCCCAATATAAATTGATTATTATTCTTATACCCTTCTCATCTACTCCTGCGTCTCTCAGGATGTAAACCATCTTTTCGTGATTGCTCATATGTCGAAAGCTTTTGCGTAGTCCAGAAAACAAATATATACGTCACAATTAACATCTCTACATCTCTGAATGATTACCTGCGTTGCGAACAAAGCTTCCCGTGTTCCAAGTCCACTTTTGAACCCCATTTGGGTTTTTCCCATATTCTCTTCACACTTACTATATAATCGGGCATGGATAATTTTGAGAAAGATTTTAAGAACATGACTCATTAGACTAACTATGCGAAAATCGTCGCATGATTTAGCATTGGGTTTCTTTGGTAATGTAACAAATGTAGACATCAGCCAATCTTCTGGTATCTGACCGGTGCTATATATGCTGTTAAAAAAATTTGTAAGTAATGCTATACTATTACTATCCAAAAGTTTCAGTATCTCTGTTGGAATCTCATCTAGCCCGGCTGCCTTTCAGTTTTTAGCTAGGTCCATAGCCCGCTTTATGCGCGAATGTTATTTCAGGTCCCTCTACGATTTTGATATTGATTATTCCAGGACGCTGATCATCTCGGAATGTATTTTGGATATAATTCTGCCAGGTTTTTAATTTATGCTCAATCTCGAACACTATATTTTCCTGCTCATCGGCGATATTCCCACTAGTGTTATTCTTGATGTTTCCAATTACTTTTTTGACTTTTCTATGCACATTAAAACTGTCATGTTTGTTCTGATATTCTTCTATTTCCTTACACTAGCCAGGATTCTTTGGCTATTCCACACTTTTTTCGAATATTTTTGTCAATTGTTCGGTACATCTCTGGATCCTTAACTTCAGCTTTTCGTCTTCTTTCCATCATATCCAGAATCTCGTCCGTCATCCATCCTATCTTTTAATGTCGTTTTCCAGGCTTTAGTAGATCTTCGCAAACTTTCATGTTTGAATTCTTGATGGAGTTCCACGTGTTTTCTATTTGACAATCAGAGGGTATGATAGATTTAAATTCGTCATTTACTGCACATTTTACATTTTCTTGAGTCTCTGCATGCTTCAATTTTTCCAGCTCAAATCGTTTATCTTGTTTTTTGACAATGGGTCTCTTCAGTCTTAAATGGAAGTTGCAGAGGAGTGTGTTGTGGTCCGAGGAAATATCTGCACCGGGATAAGTTTTAACTGCTGTGATGGCATTTCGATAACTTTTATTAACCAGTATAAAGTCTACTGGTTTCTGATGATATTGTCATTGTTATCTGCTGGAGATTTCCATGTATACAAGCGTCTTGGTGGTAGTTTATAAAAGGAATTAGTAATAATAAACTGTTCTTTTCTGCAGAATTGTACCAGTCGGTTTCCTCGCTCGTCCCTTGAGCCAAAACCAAATTGTCCCACTAAATCATCTTCAGATCCTGTTCCAACCTTCGCGTTAAAATCTCCCATGATAATCGTTGTTTCATATTTCTTTGTATTTTTCATAATATTATTAAGTTGGGTATAGATTTCTTCTACTTGATCTTCAGACTTGTCCGCATATACTTTAATCAAATTTATATTAGTATGTTGCCCTCTCACCTTTAGCAACATGATTCTGTCGTACTGCTGTATGCAGCCAAAGATGTTACCTTCAAACCTTTTATGTAAGATGATTCTAACTACATTCCAATGATTTGGATCGTCATTACCTGCGTAGTACACCAGATGATCTCTCACTGTACAGTGCCCGGTTCCAGGCCAGCGCATTTCGCTAATTCCCAATATGTCGATGTCTAGCCATTTCATCGCCTGAATGGTATTATGGACCTACTTTGGAGGATTACTATGACAGAACTAAAAAGAGAAATGCTTGGGTTATTATTGTGCGTCAATTTTGTGAAGGATTCGATAAGATTGCAAACACAAAAATATAACATGTAAATGTAGTATTCTACTTATTTATTTTTTAATGTAGTTAAACAGTTGTGGGCGAATCTCTAGGTCAAATATATGGTATGCCTATAGTCTAAAAACACTTTAAATATATTTTCTTTGCCATGAGACGCTGCCAGAATCAGAAACAAAATAATTAGCCAATTAGTTACTAGCTTGGGTATACTGAGTAGGTGGTCGTGAGGATCTCATGGTGTCTTCTGCCACATCAATAAATCCTGGTAAACATGATGAATGCATCTTGCAAGTTGAACTCATCTATAGCTCTTACAAAATTATGAATAGCACAACATGTCTTTATTACAACTTTGGCAAAGTCCAAATTTACATTGAAAGGTTTGTGGAAAATTTTCCATTTATTTGCCAGCATGCCAAATGTACTCTCTACATTCCTGCGGGCGCGAAATTATCTGTAATTAAAAATCCTTTTCTTGTCTCCCAAAAGTTTCCCACTGTAAGGTCTCATTATGTGTTTGGATAGAGAAAATGCTTCATCGCCAATAAACATGTAGGGGCTGTGTGAACCAACAGTTTGTGGGAGAGGTTGAGCTTTCGAGAGATTCAGTTCATTATTTTCGAGCTTCCTATAAAAGCCACTTTTTTCAAAGATAGTGCTGTCAGTGTCTTTTCTGAAAGCACCAACGTCAATGAAAATAAACTTATAATTCACGTCAACAATAGCCAGTGATACAATCGAAAAATAGTTCTTGTAGTTGTAAAATAGAGACCCACTCATCTCTGGTTTTCTTATTCTTACATGTTTGCCATCTATGGCACCTAAGCAATTAGGAAACTGAATACGGTTTTGAAATCCTTCCGCAATATTTTTCCACCGGTCTTCTGTTATTCTAGAAAAGACGCTTCTTTTAAAGTAAAATCGCTCTGCAAACTCTTCTCAAAGTGTAACCGAATGTTGAGTGTCCAACTCTATATATTAGGTGTAGGTCCACCTGATCCCATCCGCTTCTCAAGTACCTGCAACGAACACACTTTTCTAAAATAAACGTATAATATATCGAAATAATATAGTATAAAACCTATATAGCTTCTCTATATATGTTTTCTTTCTTTTCAGACAACATATTGATCAAGAAGTGGAAAAATATAAAAGTCAATTTTATGAAAAGTTAAAAAGAAAAACAAAATCTGGACAGGCTGCCGACTCAGGAAGACAGTACATTTATGGTCGCCAATTATCGTTTTTGCAACAGGCCGGCGCTACGAAACCCCAACAAGACGAACAGAGCATCAGTGGCCTCCTCGTTATGACCCAAATAGTTCAAAGAAGCGTAAACGTGATGTAGAGGCCTCTCTGATAGAGTTTATGAAGACGGAATTCGTCTTCAACTGTAACTGCAGTTCCAGAAGTCAATCCGGAGTAAGCTTTTTTGAAAGCCTCCTTCCATTCGTGGGTGCATTCACTGAAGACCAGAAGCTGGAATTTCGTTCTGAAGTGCTCAACATCATAAAGCGTTTAAGAGTGCCTCAAAAAAGTATACAATTTAATGTACTTCAACAGCAAAGTAACATTGGATATGCACCAATCATTTCCCCATATCAACCACAGTCATCTCCACTGACGGCAGTAAACTATTTGCCCCAAACTCCATCCCGCCAATATTTTTCTCCAAACAAGTCCATATCCTTCTGCATCATCTCAACCTTCTGCTATATTCTCTCAACCCTCTGCTACATTATCCCAACCTTCTGCTACATCAATCAACCCTCCAACAGTGGTCTGAATACACAATATACAGGAGTTATACCCTAAAGAAGATCGTCTTGACCTGTTCAACGGCAGCGGGGATGTTTAAAATAACTACATACATTATATTTTCGTAATCTATATTATATTGTTTATTTCAATAAAATAGCCTAAACGGTTTATGATCTGATCATTTCAAATTGTTTGTTGATTCATATGAATTATGGAATTAAAACTTTATAAAATTGACTTACTTCAGAGTTATAGCTAACATTTCCACCGGAGGAATGGCGCGTCTCATTGTTGTATCTTGGGACTTGATCTTGTCAGTGATTCTTCCCGCAAGCTCATTCGAAACTGTTTAAAAAATTAATATGGATTGTCTCTTAGATCCAAAAACTATGTAACAAATCTGCCTCTTGTGAACATTAAGTCATATATAGATGTATCCAATAACATCTGTTTATCTTCCAAATATACATTTGGAAGATTGGACAACCAGATGCGTACTAGCGTCATCTCGCCCCCTGGTGAGTATCTGATTTTGCGGTACCGCTAATGCACCGCGCGGCGCAAAAACGCGCGTGTGTACCGGCTCTACGATTTCTCGCATTGATTGCGTCTAAAATGCAGCAATTTTCATTCTCGTCTAATTCTAGTGGCTCGGTTACCTTAACTCGCAGGACAACATAGTTGTAGGAGAGAAAACTCGCAAAATATGTCTGAGTCCGATTCTGGGATGACGTCGTGTTGATAAGAGAGCAGCTCTTTTCCATAGTGAGGGTCGAGTGGAAAACTTTAGTAAAACGCCTTAGTGCGGATCGTTTCTCCGACCCGGAGGCTTAGGTCGTACCTTATCTTATATTTGGTTTGTGGATTGTCTGGTACCTAGATTTAACTTCTTTACTGGGCTTTACCACTATTTTCCTTTTGGATTTTTATGAGTGTCACCATTTCCAGTGATTTAAATTTCACGGGAGTATTTGTTAGTTCCTTTTTCATATTTCGTTGCAGAGGCTCTGTATCGTTTACCTTTCAACAGCAAGCTGACTTCAACGTCAGCAAATTTTGGAAAAAGCCTTCACAGATAAAAGATTTATTTTTCTGATTATCCTTTGGCTTTTTTATTTGCTCTGTCTGTCAACGTCCTTATTTTAGGTTATAAGCGAAACCTTAAAATCCCTGAATATTTCACAGGTTTTTCTTCATCGACAACGTCCATAACTCATATTAACACCTTAGATTTAAAAACTTAGGCACCGATAATATCAAACTTATTTATTAATAACGAAATTAAATGATAATAGAAAAATACATCGAATACGTTTTTCACGCCAGACGACCTCCGGACTTATCGCTCGATTTGCTTATTCTGTCTGCTTCGAAGTATTACGTCTCTTCGCATTCGGTGATATTTCTTGCAGGTGTTCTTTTTGTCAAGCTTAGCAAAAAGAATTGATAACAGTTCGGCCATGCTACCTACTCCACGTCCTCGTGGTAGTTTCTAATGTTCTTTTACCTTTAAAAGAAAGATAACGCTCAGTAATTCAAAAGAAACATCGTAGTTCTTTTTGCAACATGTTAACCATTCTCTTTTTTTTTACTGAATCTTATTAGTCCCTTAGGCGTAAAGAGTGTTTCTTTATATCGGTTTTGTCTTACGCTTTCGTTGCGTAAAGTTTTAATCTGTAATAAGTACGGACAAGCATTTACGTGATACTTGCGTTTATTTACGTGATACTTGCATTTCCTTTTATTCCCTAATATAAATCTTTGATCGTATTATTTATTTATGTATGTGTTTGTTTCATGCTAGCTAGCTTCTATATTTACCTGCTCAAAGCCTTATGCAAACTTACACCTTCCCACCAGCCATCAGAATTTTCGCAGTACATCTTGCCTCTTTTTTTTCCTCGACCGAGCACAATTTTAGTATATATCGCGAATCAACCAAGACCGTGCTCGTTCGTGGTGTTACGCAATTTCCGCAACAAAACACTTTAATTTTGACGTATAATTAGTTTTTTTTTAGTTTAACAAAACAAAGAAGGCAAGTAACCTGCTCAGCTGCATTCTGAGGCGACGGAGAAATGCAAAACTGCACCGTCTTATTCCACTTTACTTTGTGGCGAATCTGCTTCAGATTCGGAGCTTACTACTACTAGGGCTTAAGTTTGTATCATGATACAATCCCTTTGTATTTCTTTTGCGATCTTATCGTGTCCTTCACGTCTTCAATTACAAATCGGTCGTTGTCAAAGATCTTGGTTATTTCATATGGACCGCTATATTTGGGCAGATGTTTCTTGCTTTGTCCTTGATTATCTGTAGGAACTAGCACATGGCTTCCTACTTTAAATTTTCGACCTAAGCATCGTTGCTTATCAAACCTAGCTTTACGTTCGCTTTGTTTTTGGTCAATCTTTTCTTTAGCAGTCCTTCGTATTTCTAGCAAGTTTCGTTCCTTGCCAGAATCTAGCTCTACCTCGTTGGCTAGGACAGAATTGGCAACACCCCTAAGAGCATATCCAACAAAACAACTCATAGGGTGACTTCTACGTAGTTGAATTCGTCGTAGAATTCAAACCCCATCGTACTTTTGATACCGCCTCATCCCATCTATCCTCTTCGTCCGTAGAAGCGGATAGGGATGCAAGAATCGTGCAGTTAAATCGCTCCACTTGTCCATTTGCTCGCGGCGTAGCGGTAGCATTCAGGACATGTTTGATATTCAATTCCACGCAGTAGTCCTGAAATTGTTTGCTCGTAAAACAACTTCTTCGATCGGAGATCACTCGTCGCGATACACCAAAGTTTTCAATAATATTTTGCAAAAAGTTTATAACCGGTCTAGTCTTCGTTGACTGGACGGCCCTCATGAAAACAAATTTGGTAAGAATGCATCAAGAATCACGATTCGATTTAACAAATATGGGCCAAGGTGATCAATATGTAACGTGTCAAAGGGCTCGGTGACCTTTTTGATCGGATGTAAGAAACCTGGCTGCTTTCCACCCGGTTCTTTATTGTACAAACAATCCAAACAACAAGATATATACTTCTTTGTATATCTTCGCATGTCTGGAAACTAGTAAGACTTGGAAATAGCTGACAATATCTTATCGAAAGTTAAGCATCACAGTGAACTTCGGTTTGCGAGTCTGTATCATAAATTGCTAAGACTGGTCTTGATACAAGCTTTTCTTCAAGCTTATTAAAAGCACTTTGCTGTTCACTTGACCAGACGAATGCAACAACTTTTTTTGTTAAGGTGGTTAGGGGTCTTGCAATCAAAGCAAAATCATTTATATACTTTCTGAAATAACTAAATAAACCTAGAAATTGCCTAACTGTGTGCACGTCCGTTGGCACAGGGAACTTGGATACTGCGTCGGTGTTTCTTTTACCGGGCTGTATGCCTCCTTTACTTATTTCGTGACCAAGGTATTCCACTCTTGACATAAAAAAATGGCATTTAGATAAACGTAATGTAAGACCTGCTTTAGTTAATGCGCCTAGTATTTTTCTGAGATTATCGAGACCATCTTGGAAACTTTGAGCTGGTAACAAAACATCGTCCATATAGGCCAATGCCTTACCGTATCTCATGTTACCCAAAATTACATTTATTGTCCTTTGGAATACCGCTGGACCATTAGTTACACCGAAAGGCATTCGGACATATTCGTAATATCCATCCGGCGTCACGAATGCAGTTTTTGGTATTGATTCCGGATCCATTTCAATCTCATGGTAACCGCTAGCTAAATCCAAACTCGAAAAAAAAATTTTCAGTTTCTCGAGGAAGTCATCCACTCGAGGAAGTGGAAATCGATCCTTAATCGTTTTAGAATTTAGGCCACGATAATCTACTACCATTCTCTGTTCGCCATTTTTCTTTTTGACTAAGAGAATTGGGCTTGCATATGGCGAATTTGACTCCCTAATAATATTGTTTTCCAAAAGGTCATTAACGATATCCCTCACAACTTTTCTTTCGCTGTGTGATAAACGATATGGCCTATACACGCTTGACTTATCATCGGTTAATTTTATAGACATTTTCAAAATATCAGTTTTACCTAATTCTTTTGTAGTTTGAGCAAAACATAATCGAAATTCGTTCAATAAAGTAACCAATTCAGTTACCTGTTCTGAAGATAACTTATCATTGTAATGTATATCCTGAGCACTAAAATGTGTTTGGCTTTCACTGACTTGACTGCACATAACATTTATGTGGCTATCCGTTAGCTCTTCAAAACAGTTAATTGATCGGACTAATAATTGATTTTTACTGACCTTTAGTTCTTGCTTGGACAAGTTGGTTACAGTTATGAGGCCTTGCTCACCCTTTGTGACACACCCATCAATGTAAAATTCTCTTCCGGGTTTGCCTTCCGTAGCCCACCAGGAACATAGATGTCCTCACTGGTCTGACCATGTGACATCACCTGAATAACTGCTATATGTCTTAATGGAATGACTACATCTTCTTCTGCCCATAATGGAATTTTTCTAAATGGAAGTTCCGGCGAGTCAAAACAATCACTTTTCGTGGGAATAACCCGTACATTTTTTTCAGATACTAATACCATAATTTGAGGTTTATTCAACAAGGTTTGTCCTACTATAACTGGTATGGATTGCACGTGATCAGGTACCACTAAGTATTCCACATCGGTCTCTACTTTGTCGATATGGATTGACGTTTGTCCTTCTCCAACAACGGGAATTATACTACCACCATAACCTTTTACTACCAACTTACTCGGAGTGACATTAAGCTTAGCTTTCTTTGCTAAACTTTCCTTTATCAATACAGCTTCACATCCGGTGTCTAAATATGCTCGCGTCGGTATGTCATTCAAAATACAATCGAAAAAGTTTTGACGGCTTGATGAGGAAAGGCTAGAAACAATATTGTTTCTTACGTCTCTGCTTTTACGTTTGCAGTCATTCGCACGATGTCCTAAACGTTTGCAGTTGGTGCAATGCATCTTTGGTTTCGGACAGTCTGGCGAAATGTGTCCTTCTTCCCGGCAATTGTAGCATTTCACTGTTTGCTTTTCGCCAAATTTATTCCGCTTTTGCGCTGGTTCGTCCGATCCTTTTTTGTTGAAATGTGATTTAAATGTCCTTTTTCCATAATAAGGTCGAGATGAACTAGAAGAAGGCGAAATCAGCGGCAACGCCATAGGCCGTGAGTACTGCGTTCCATGGGACGAATAAATCCTAGTACGCAAATCGGATGAATAGGTAGTTCTCTCCGATCTCAGGGTAGATAGATATTCGCCATAGAGCTCGTCCGGGGCCTTGTACCTTCCAGCTCTGGCACCTGCTTGAATTGAAGGATCTAATATACCATCTATTAGGCAAGACACGGCTTTCTTTCCTGTAATTTCACAAGCGCTCAAAAGATTGGCCTTGTCGAAATAATACTTTTCCCATGATTCACTGGTCAGTTTGACTCTGTTTAACATATTCTTTAGTGTGGTAGCAAAATCTTGGTGTTCCGGAAAACTTTTACTAAGCAATGCCTTCCACTCTTCCCAGTTTAGGTTATAATTGTTCAAGTTGTCATTCCTTAGCCGTGAAAGTCCCACTAATCGACTTTGCATATGGTAGATCACGAGTTTCTCATCCCAACTATTAATAGTTGCCAGCTGCTCGATTTTTTCTATCCATTTAGATATACTAAGGTTTGGATTTCCAGGCTCGAATTCAGGGATACTTCTGGGATCGAAAAGTAATTTTGCTGGTTGTACTCGAGGTTGTGATATTTGGTTTTCTATAAGCCTTTCGATCAATTTTTCTAATCGGGTCACAGTATCAGTTCGTTCTTCAGGTACATTAAGGACTGTCATATCGACTAAAGCAGTAGGAGGAGTAGCTGATCGCATTGATGTAGTTGCCATATCATCACCACTCTGAACTGGTACATGCACTTGTGAACGCACAGTAATATTTGGCGTTTCCTTTTCCGCTTTATCTTTAGCAGGTTTATCAGTTCTTTTTGAATTTTTAGTTTTCTTTTTTGAATTCTTTTTACTACGCTTGTAATCATAGCTATCTGACACACTGGAATCTGAGTCCATGGTTTTAAATAATACAATCAACTAGTCTTAAAAAAAGAACACCACAACGCTAAGTTTTAAACAAAAATTGTGTTTAAAATATCCAACACAAAAAAAAATAGGTCGGCTATTATACATTAAGCCGTAAAAGACAATAAATAACAATATACTGAACTAGTATTATCGTTAACCAGATCCATAAACATAAACACAAAAGAAAATCTAATGCTAGACGTAATGCCCACAAAAAAACTGGGAGCTGGTATTATACGTTAACCAGAAAAAGCATAAACATAAACACAAAAGAAAATCCAATTCTAGACGTAATGCAAAAGACAGGGAGCTGGTCTTATACGTTAACCAGAAAATCCATAAACATATACACAAAAGAAAATCTAATTCTAGACGTAATGCAAAAAAAAAACAGGGAACTGGTATTATACGTTAACCAGAAAATTAATAAGCATAAGAATATATGGACTACGGCAATTCACTTTAGCCACACGTAAGTAAGTACATGAAAAAATACTGCATGACTCAGATGATGAGTCTCTTTGTATTGATATTATACGTTAATCAATACCTAATATCTAAACCCTTTTCTTGTAGAAAAATTTAAACAATACATACAATTTAATTAGCGTTGTACATATAATCCATACATAGTGACACAAACACTGTTGCACGTATTAATCATTAATTGTCCGAAAAAAAAACACATTCATTGTCAAAAAAAAGTTAGGTAGGTAATTCGATAACGTGATTCAGATCCCGCCGCTGCAATATTAACACTTTAGATTTAAAAACTTAGGCACCGATAATATCAAACTTATTTATTAATAACGAAATTAAATGATAATAGAAAAATACATCGAATACGTTTTTCACGCCAGACGACCTCCGGACTTATCGCTCCATTTGCTTATTCTGTCTGCTTCGAAGTATTACGTCTCTTCGCATTCGGTGATATTTCTTGCAGGTGTTCTTTTTGTCAAGCTTAGCAAAAAGAATTGATAACACTCAAAAGTTTGTTCTCGACTGACTTCTTCTTTATTGGGGTTTGGAACCTTTGGTAACATGCACTAAAACTGAGTTTTATCCACAATACCAAAACAGAATTATTGCACTCGACGCGAGTTTCGCTAATAAGAAGTAGTTGGTGGGCTGTCTGGTTGGGAGTTACGTTCGAAGGCGCTTTGCTTTCCTTTGGGCCGCCATTTAGTTACTTTATTAGGCTCCAAGCAACTTTGCTGCTGTGAGACATGTCCATACTCTCCAAAGTTTCTATCCATTTTTCCTGTCGAGCTTTGCTCAGTGCTGTCATAAGTGTGTTACCGCAGGCTATTGTTTCCTCGTTGAATGGGTCTTTGTTAAATAGTTTTTCGTACTTGTTTATATTTGTTGTGTTTTTGGGATTGCACCATTGACATTTTTTATACAGGAATGTTGGATCCTCTCATTCACAAAGCAGTTGTTGGGGTTGTAACCGCGTTTCCAGATCTTGCTGTTAAACGAAGACGGCAGCTTTGTGTCGTGCACTGCTTTCCAAAATTTTCCTGCCTTTGTAGATTGAGCGATTGTGATAACTGAAATAGGTAAATATCCTAATTATCTTTTGCCAATATTTCTTACAACAATTTTTGTATGAATAAAATCTTACAAACAAGGAGAACAGATAATCCATACTTGTAGTACGACAGGCAAAAAATATCCATTGCATTTGCAGCTAAGATAAGGTTCACCAAGGGTTCTAGAGGTACGGAACTATGAAATATATATTTTTAGCTAAATTATGCATATATTTGTGTGTTGATGCAATCCGGTGTAGATTCATTAGACGAAGGAATATGCACTACATATTACAGATTAACAGCTTTAATAGTATATTGTGTAACTAGGAGGAAAAGCAAAACATTCCTGGACGACTGTGGTAGTTGCTGGACGAGGCGCAGCCGAGGCCAGCAACACAGGAGTCCAGGAATGTGCTTTTCCTACGAGTTGCACATACTATTTTTTATCCGATCGAAATTAATTAGAATACGTACTTATATAAATAGAGCCAAATATTACTGTAAATAAAAACGGTGTTTTTAATTTAAACTCAACATAATATCAAGTTTTGAATCGAGCGAGCTTGAATTTTATTACGTAGCTACGGAAACTACAGCTAAATGTTACTTTTGATAGATGTCAGATCTGACAAACAAGGCGTTTGAATATGACAGAAATGTTACATTCCCGGCCTAGGACGGGGGTCAACAACGGCTGGGCGAACTATACTAATAGTATTGCGTCATTTAATTTTATATCTTCTCAAGTGTTGGACACAAAAAGACTGCATCAAAGACAATTTTAATTAGCTATTTTAATTACCAAAAAATATCAAGATGCAGCTCTCGGAGTTCGTTTGCCTGATCAATTACAGCCATTTGCATAACATTGCAAATATACGAGACAAACATTTGTCGCCTATTTTATGATCAATAGTTAGCATCAGGAACTATGCAATTATGGTTTACCAGAAGGTAGATAAAAATTACGAAATTCCTTATTTCTTTTGTCCACACATTTTAGTAAAATCCGCACTGGGATAACGTCAGACCTAACATGATAACATCATACCAATTGTGATAAAAGTTTTGGGAACGATCAAGCTTTTTGTCTAAAGGGATTTTTTGTTTTTAAGTTTTTGTAGAGAATAATTAAAAATATTAAATCTTATTGCACATATACAGGATGTGTCATTTATTTTTATATTAAACTGTATTATTTAAAACGGCTCAAAACAACCTCGTCTTATAATGAGCCATATTCCTGTCCTGTACTGGCAATTTCTTCCTCTTGTTCGTCCAAGTGTTCCTGTGTTCTCATGGTTCTACCCTCTACCCGCCTGAGGTTTGGTCGCTTTAGTTTCAAAATTCGTCATTATTAGGAGGTTGATAGCCGTTTAATCATCGCGCTGGTCAGACGCGTTGGTGGAAAGTGGTAGTCTTTCATAAAACAGACCAAGTACGCTGCCATTGTCCTATTATGGATCTTCCGCCACCGTACCTAAGACGTAGCCCCTCTTTGGTTACATCTAGTAAACATCATTAATTAGGCTTCCATTCTGGATCATTTACTATAATCCTGTTTCATACGTGGGAGGTTTTTTTATTTTCCTCCTACCCTCTATATCTGGAGAGCTCTCCCCTATCCGTCACCTTGGGGACCCGCCCTCTAGGGATTTCTGGCTCCTCCGAGGGTTCCGATATTATAATATTTGAAACCTGTAGGAAATATATAAATACCAGACCATCAAATCTATTTACTAAACTAGCTTTAAAAAGATCTCAATTGCCGGTCTTAACATAAATAGAATAGTACCTCACTGTTAAGGAATAATTCAGCGGCCTATATTCAGTTTATCAAATTATTAGGCAGGTCGCTAGTATATTCCAGGTAAAGTCATAATTTTTGTCAATTCTAACATGTCCGCTAAATACACATTAAATTCTAATTAGTATTTTTGATTAATTAATGATATTTTAGAAGGCAAAAACTTTGTGACTGAGCAAGAAGTCATCAACGAAGCATTCGTATTTTACCTGGCTGGCTTCGAAAGATCATCGAGTACCATGACCTTCACATTATTTGAACTTTCACAAAACCAAGAGATCCAAGATAAGTTACGAAGGGAAATTTTGGAAACGTTGGAGAAGCATGATGGAAAGATCACCTACGAGAGTATTATGGAAATGGAATATTATAATTATCCTTAAAGGTAAAAGTGATGCAAATGAAGCGGAGACCATTATATTACATGGGCTTAAGCATGCACTTTTAATAATGATTTAAATCTCCATAACGTAACAATGAATTCTAGAAATTTCTGCTAACGCATAAACACTCATGTTCTCACAAAGCACTAGACATCAAATGGTCAAGCCAGATAAACTAATCAGTCCTAAGGAAACTCCGTTAGTGCTTTTGGAAAACCATGCACTGGCTTTTCCAAGGTGAGCTATGGTTTGTTTTTGTCGGTTTTGGATTGAATCACCGAGACTGTTCGCTTTAAACCAGTCACAACTTGGTACGGGGAATTTAGATGCGGTAAATACCAAAAAGGAACCAGGGCTAATCAAAGCTGTCTGAGCGTTGCTTGCATGCACTCGGAGATATGACACGCTACGTCATACCTTGGTATAGTGATTTCGGCAGGGCAAATTTCAGGGGGTAGTTGCCATCTTTGTTATCATTACTAAACCAAGCAGTTTTTCCAGCCTGGATATTTCAATTCGGAGTCACTGAGGGTTGGTTCCATGTGGCATAATACCATTCACTTAATGCTCTTGTTTGAATGTTTTACTATAATTACTTTCATCTCGCTATGCATATTAAAAATTCTCAGCAGTTCTTAGGTCTCATGCGTCCCTGGTCATGTTCAGATATGTGCTTGCTCATGTGCGTCAGTTCCAATTTATTGGCTAGTTTCCTCTCAAACTTGGTGCATATTTGCCATATCCTTTACATTCGTAACATTTCCCCCAACAGCTCATTACACATAATAAAATTTTTGCTCTCCTTCATTCTCATCTTCTCTCTAACGTCATTTCGATATTCACATCATTACATGACCGACATGCAAGACTCAAGTTTTTTATTATTTTGCCGCCAGTTGAATATGTCCATTTATTAAAGCTGTTACTAAATAAGTTCTCGTTTATTTTCAGAAAGTCTCAGAATGTACCCAGTTGTATCAGTTCTACCAAGAGTGTGCACCAAATCTTATAAGCTATTGGACAGCAATATTACTATTGAAAAAGGTATGCATATAAACAATCCCATATTTCTGCAACGCAGTTTCAACCACAACATCGAAACACAATTTTTGCTCCCGGTGCGCGTTTCGCGATTTCAACATCCTCAGAAGATGATTAGAAATTCAGTTTTTATTCATTTCCTGATGATGCTAATATGGTTAGCGAAACGCGTGGAAAAAATATGGCTGTGAACAATCTCATAAATGACATCAAGAGATTTTCAATTCAAGTGCATCTTTCCAACCTCAGTCTGAGATGAAACACTAAAACAACTAGGTACGTGTGCGTATGTACTCTCCTACTTTTCTGGAGACAGCTACCCTAAAAATAGTGAAGTAATGGGGACTTTACCGCACGTTAAAAAAATATATTTTTGTCACAATTAACTTTTAATAAGAAAAAAACATATAACCCAAGTTTAAATAGAATGAAAAACTTGAAAAATATATATTGGTCGGTATAAACATTCTTAATCATTTGTGACCACAAAGGTGAGGGTGATAATTAACTTTATAATTAACCACTTTAATTAGTGGACTGTATCAAAATAGGGTGGTGGGGTTTTATTGATAGCGTGGGAATTGAAACATGTATTTTAGGTATCACGTACTTTAATAATGCAAGATTTAATTTGCATTAAATATGATTAATTTATAGAATGATTTCTAACTACTTTCATACATTCATCCTTTCACACATAAAACTAAATAGGTACTCTACATAAGTTTAACTAATACTAAATGCCTAACAAAACTTTTTGATTATTCAATTTAAGATGAACTTCTCTATTTACTGAAATAAATCAAACTTTATTTCAAATAACTGCCTTTCCGTTCACACTAAATACCTTATGATCTTGCTTCTGCTCAGCTTTACTTCATCAGGGACATAAGACTTCGAACAGTTAATTGGAGTCTCTACTACAAATTTCCAACCGCCATTTTACCTTCTCCTATCTTCAATAGGAGAGACGCTACGAGTTGGACTGTCTCGAGAAAATGCGTTAAAACGCCCAAAGAGTCCTTAATTCAGTGTTGAAAAAAGGTAACACAGAGTACAGCAGATATTTTCTAAATATCTGTACAAAGAAATAAGAAAAACTACTAAATATCTTGGCGTCAGCCATGGCTAGGACTGGGAAGTAGATGTCCTTGGCGCCAAATTCAAGCAGAGCGATGACTGTTTATCGATGCTTCACGGTTGAGTATTTGTAAGGCACTAAAATATAATTTTCCCTACCGGCACGGCAGGTAGAACAGAGCGGGAGATTGCGCGGATGCGGATGCATTTGAGAGGATAGAAACATGCTCTTTCTTTATTTGACATATCGTTGTTCATACAACACTGACGGAGACGAAGATATAACTATATATTATTATATTGAGAACGATTAATAACGATTTCTTTCACGGAGAGTGACAACTTGCTTTCTAGCGATTGTTGCATATAATGGAATCTATTATATCGGATTCGGACTAAGGAGTAACTGAAATACAATAGTTTAAATTCACACATTGCTGTTTACCTTGGGTGAAATAAAGTTAGTTGGGTTTGAATTATGATTCAATCTTACTACGGATATACAGGGTGTTATCACCAAACTATACGGTGAAAGACGCAAGTTAATAAACATGTTGGGATGTTTCCCCCAACATATAAAGCATATTTTTGCTCTCTTTTTCACTTACTTATATACACGATCTTAATCTTAATTTACTACGGTTGAATGTGTTGTCCAGGGTCTGGTTGGCCTGGATACTCACATATTAAAGGAGATTTTGTTCGTGATTTTGACTAACTTGGTGATGATTCTTTGGCATACTCCATCGGAATTGTATCAATATAGGGTTGCATCTACTCTTAGTATCGTGCTTTGTTGTTCTTGTATAGCTTTGCTGTTGCTTCTGCTGGCATAGCCTCAGAGCTGTATGCCATATGTCCAGTCTGGTTTTAATATTTGCTTATAGAGAAGTAGTTTGTTATATGTAGAGAATCTTACTCAATAATATTCTTTAGGGTCCAATAAACGAATTAAGCATAATATTTAGCAGGGGCAATTTCCGCTCTATACTATGGTCTTTCACTAGTTTTTTTCACTATTAGATTAACTCAAACGGCTTAGTCCTGTTGAGTTCTCCTACTTCGTCTGTGTTGTCCAGGATCTGGATAGCCTGGACATTCACATGTTGAAGAAGTCTTTGTTCGTAGCTTGAAGCAAATTGGCGATAGTTTCTATGACATACTCCATCGGAATTGTGACAATACAGGGGTGAATCTACGATGTTGATCTTGGATAATTATGATATTACTTTTGCTGACACAGCCTCCGAGCCGGCTGGCATATGTCCAGACTGGTTTTAAGATTTTTTTTATAGAGAAGCAGCATGGAATTTCTTCTTAGCAGTCAATAAATTTTTTGTATTCTATACAATAATGTATTAAATGGAGCATTAATTAGATGAGGTAGTTTCGAAACCGGGAGCTCTTTCCAATTAAGGTTAATTTGCTTTACCAGATATATACCGACAAGTCGCCGGCTGGTACCGACAGGCACTCATCATTAATATTTCCTCTCCATCGCTGTTGTTATGTGTCTTTGTTATGCAAATTTATTAAAATGAAAGTTGTCGTATTTTTGTCGATGGTTGTCGTGTTTTTCTATGTCTGATAATGTCAATCAAGCTTTAATGTTAGTTTTTATTTCATCAAAGATTTCGTTTGGGTAACTGTAGGTCTAATGATGATATTTTCTCTGGTTGGTTCAATCCAGTGATGGTGTTATTCTTCATCATTTTAACTCTATTGGCTTTTTGACAGTTGCTACGTGCCCAAGTTTTGTCTGCATTGCTGATGCGTGGGCTCTCTTAGTAGCTTTCCAGAGTGAATATTGAGCATTTGTGTCATTA
>MU182413.1:120076-132081 GCA_016904865.1 Pissodes strobi | reverse complement strand
ATTCATTATTACGGTTGAATTACCTTTATCTGCTGGTAGAATTTTAATAGTGTTATCTCTTTTTAATGATTGTAATGCTCTTTGTTCTGTGTATGTTATGTTTGTTTAATTTTAAATGGTTTTTCTAGTGTTATTTTAGAAAGGTAATTCAACCGTAATAATGAATTGCATTACTTACGATGAAAAGATAATGTCTCTTTTAAATGACGGTAATTACTCAATACTAAATAATGATCCAACAGAACGTACTGAGAGACAGATATACAATATGTTAAAAAAACACAAAAATCAATTCAATGACATAGAAAGATTCAAACTGACACCACACAATAGTAAAACACCTCATTTTTATGGAGTACCAAAAATACATAAACTAAATATTCCTCTACGTCCAATAGTCAGCTGTATAAATTCGCCAACACACCCGATTGCTAAATATCTACTCAACATTCTTAATCCACTTGCTAACAATACTAACTCATATATAAGAAATTCACAACATTTTTTAGAGAAACTTTCACAAATTAATTTAAATCCTAACGATACTCTGGTAAGTTTTGACGTTGTTAGTCTATTTACCAATGTACCTGTTGATAAAACTTTAAATATTGTAAGAAATAAATTAACTAATGATATTAACCTTGGTGAACGTACAAAACTTAATATTGACACAATACTCGAATTACTTACTTTTTGCGTAAAAACTACTTATTTTCAATACAATACCCATTACTATCAACAAAACAATGGTATGGCTATGGGTTCGCCTTTATCACCTTTATTAAGTAATATTTTTATGGAAAATTTTGAATTAAATTTTATTGAAAATTATCAATATAAACCTTTAATTTGGTGGCGTTATATAGATGACATTTTTTCAATTTATCCATATAACGAACATTTTCTTAACGATTTTCTAAATCATATTAACACCATAGAACCCACAATCAAATTCACTATAGAAAAAGAAATTAATGAACAACTTTCATTTCTTGACATTCTTATTAAAAAAGACTTGAATAGTTTCGAAACAAAAATATACAGAAAACCAACACATACAAACAGATATTTAAATTTTAATTCAAATCACCCAATAATGGTAAAAAAAGGGGGTCGTAAAAAGTCTATATGATCGAATGAAAATAATTTGTAATAATCAAAATTTCAACACAGGAAAAGAATCTTTGAGCAATGTTTTGATTAATAATAACTATCCTATTGATTTCATTCAAAAATGCTTTATAGAATTTGAACAACCAAATATCAGACAAAATCAAAATATACCTATTACGAACCTCTTTATTCCTTATATTCCTGGTTTATCAGACAAAATAAAACGAATAGGTAATAAATTTAACATTCGTACAATTTTCAAAACAGAAAACACCCTTAGATCTAAACTAACAAAAACAAAACCACTTAATGAAAATGAAACTACTTAAAAATGTCATCTATAAAATACCATGTGAATGTAATAAATTTTATATAGGTGAGACCTGTAGACCATTATCAAAACGTATAAAAGAACACCAAACTTATATTAGAAATGCACAATTCCACAAATCAAATATTTGTCAACATGCATTTGATAACAATCACAGAATACAATGGAACGCTTCTAGTATTTTGGCAAAGGAGCCTTCTTCTAAAAAACGTAAAATTAAAGAAAGTGCTTTAATTTTATTAAATAAAGATAAATGTGTTGCTTCAACTTCTGTAAGTTTCAACAGTACATGGTTACCTTTGCTAAAAACTGAAGTTGATAAGGGACACTTAAAAATTAACTAATCCTTTCAACAAAAATCATTAAATTCTTCCAAAGCGAATAACACCAAATTATATATATATAAAACTTCATAAACAAATTAATTTACCAAATAACACCTTATTATCAAACTAAATACCAGTTACCCAGTAATTAAATATGGCATTATAATTGTCATCTTGTCAAAGTCAGTTTAAAGCCTGACAATCTGCAAGAGCTTTTTACTGTTTTATTGTATTTGCTAACCATTTTCATTTTTAGTTTTTTGCTTTTCTTGAAAACGGTGTCCGACTAGACACCGAATCGACGAAATTAGGTACACATTTCATTAGGGTCACTAAACTTGCACTTGTGCAGTTTACATCCTTGAGCCGGGGCCGAAGTGGCTCTATAACAATTCAAACAAAATTCAATCATTTGTGGAGCCAAAGGCAATCAATTCCAGGGTAAGAATGAATCCTCCACAACAATATAGAACATATTTACATCTTCTCTTGAATCAGTTGAATATAATTTAATTATATGATTAGCGAGTTCTTTAATATAGAGCATATTTTCTTGATTTCCATATGGGTGCTTGTTTTTATCTACTTAATGTCCACATAAAATAGAATATATTATGATATTTATGGGATTTAAACACTCACTTGAGAAACTTTACATTTTATGGTAATCGTGATTCTTAATATTTTAGAAGGATCATATAGATTGACAAAGCTTATCAGCAACAAAGTAGTTTATGTAATCATCCAGGGTATGCATATGTTGCGGCTTATCACATGATGACCTTTACTATTTCACTATCAGAGATGCAACATTTATTATTCTGCGTTTTCCTTTATAAATAACTTATGTATTATCTATATATCTATAATAGCAAGTAGCTGCTCTCTAGAAGTACTAGTCGCTAGTCGAAACTTTTGATGTTAACGTTCGATACATTTTAATTTGCAGAGAAGCCAAAATGTAAGTTCATCTTTTATTTTATTAAGCTCTTCGAATTATGAATATATTTCTTTTTGCAACAAATAATCTTGTAAGCTGTATGTTTGATGTTTTGTTTTATATTTTTCTAGGGAATGCTAAAAATATTACCTACTTTATTTTGTGTCTGGTTATTCCGAATTTCTTTAGTTTTATGCATGGATTTAACCGGTAATATTAAGTATCCATAGATGACCAAATGCTCAATCAATTTTACTTTTTTGTGCAAAAGTTCTGAGTGTTAAGTTTGAATTATTTCTCTGCACACGATATCTTCAGATTAAAAATTAGTACTAGTAGCGCAGATGCGAACAGATGCGAATCCTTTAATATTTTTCCTATACTGAGTTTTCTTGACCTTGGGCGCGTGCAACATCCCGTTCGAGCTCCAACCGGTGTGGTCGAAAAAGTTTGTTGCACCAGCTGCGTAGTTTAACCGGCCGTGAAACGTGAATGTGATGGAGATGTTTTCCCTCATTGGTTTTGAATTGTATAAAACAATTCTAAATATGGCTATGAAAATAGGTTGCTTATTTTAGACTATTTTATAGTCTATTAAAACATGTGAATAACGTATAAGTCGAGATTTAAATGATTCAAAAACATATCTTCATCTTTTACATTAATGTCTACTGCGGCAATCACTTTTTCTAGTTATTTGTTCAAAATAAAATCAGTGAGACCATTTCTTTCAGCTCTTACATTGAAGGTTGTGAAAACGAAAGTCACTTATAATGATTTTATTCGCCAAAAAAATTAAAGATGGAATTAATATTTTATATTAATTTTCCTACGGGTTTTTCCTTTTTTATAACTATTAAGGTCTCTACTTGCATATTTTATTGTGTAAAATAGTCCTTTAATTGCATAAATAAAGGGAAGCCCCAATATCGATGTTTTAAGGGTATAAACTTCATCTTTTGAAAATAATTTTGGAACGTTTTTCTCTACAGAAATTTTATCAAACTCACTTACAAATAGCTTTTCTAGTTTTGAAACAATATGGATGAAGCCTTCGTTGGGTAACTTTAATTTTCTAAAATAATTGTTTCAGAGTCGTATGCTTTGAAACGTGTGAATAAGAATGAGTGACTTGTTTAAAGTTTCTACTGCATTGGAAAATCAAATTGAAGACAAAGGTGGCATTCATGAATTTCTAAACCGTTTTTCAAGAGGTAACCATACACATAATTGAAAGCATTTTGAAGTGTTATATTTTCACGTTGATAATCGTAATCTGGCAGACTAATAGCTACTTCTAAATTTGGAGTTCGCGGGGTTCGCAACATTCATCTAAAATCGGATTGGAATCTCGTAGTTGGGATAGGAGAACTACTAAATCGTCCTCATAATTAATATAATGTGAATGCAGAAAGTTTTGGCAAAATAGTTTCTTATATGCTCTTTCAAACTGAATCGGAGTAGGTTTTACACAATTCCCACTTGTCGAATATTCCCAAAAAGAGACCTCTAAGCAGTCTTGAAAATTACTAAAGTAAATAAACGAACAAAACCAGGAAGAAAATTATCAAAATATGTAATATTTATTGTCTAGAATGCTTAGCAACACAGAGTCATGAACTAGATTAAAGCGGCCGCGGCACGCAGATTTAGCTCGAGTACACATAGCGTCTGACTATATAAGTAGGCGCCAACCTCCCTAGGAACCAGGAAAATTTCGTCCCCCGCGTAAACGCTAGCTTACGCATCTGTTCTAGGTAAGCTATGGCAGTAGTAACAGCAGTAGTAGAGCAGATAAATATGCAAGTAGTTTTGGTAAAGTTTAAATTATTGATGTATGGTTTGCATAAGGTAATCAAGAATTATTCCTTGAAATTCGTTTCTATCTCAACAAATAAGGAAGTTATAATGCATTAAATATGTATGTGTCCTTGTGGCTTAAGCGCTATAGTCAGTATAATTCTTTAAAGGCAGCTAACATACTTCCCCTTGTAAAGTTACCAAAAGGTCTATTTAAAAAGTTTAATGGTTTATAACACACCTAACTGGACATTCAGTAAAACAACATAATGGAGATTACTGTTGGGATAGAGCACCTCTCGCTCCAATTTTGCCTTCAAGTCTTCTCGGCGTACTGTCAATAAGATTCGTGATGATATCTTGAGGAAAAGCATTCCACTCTTCTACAAAGGATGTTGCAATGTTTGAGGAGTTTCAAATAATTCCATAGATGATTTCTTGGGGTGTAATCCAGCGAACGAACAGGCCAAATCATTCTTATGATATTTTCTTCTACAAAAATGGGTTGTCATCGATGAATAAAATATTGTGGCAGTCAAAATGGGCCAACAATCGGAGTTAAAACATCATCCAGGTTATTTTCCTTTATAATAACTTGATTTGAACTATGAAGTCAACAGATCATTCCCCAGACAATAAACGAATCAGCACCAAATGCAATTTTTCTACCATATTTTTTTCAAGAAAACTTCCTCCACACCATCTCCGTACACCTTTTTGGCACAATCGGGGCTCATCACTAAAGAGAAAATTGGATTACTGTTGAGTTCCATATTTAGAATGGTTTCTTGTAAAATATAATCGATTTTTTCTGTACAATGAATAGTTTCAGCGGTAGGATCCTTGTCAAACATCGCTGAATAATAATACTAGGAATAATTATTAGTACACTGCTCTTAGATATTTCAAAATAAATTAATGAGATATTTTTCTCTACATATGTTTCGGCTTGATGAGGCCTTTATCAAGAGTTGTTGAATACTAAAATCTAAATTGTTATACCCTAAACAGTCTGACGGTATTTTGTTTTTATTGCACTGTCAATTATGCAGGTGTTTAAAGAGCAGGTCAGTTGGTCGTTCGTATTTAAAACGTCTGCTTTTTGTGACTTTTGGATTTCTAGGTACTCCAAAAGGTTCAGCCTTTTGCTTTTAGTTTCAGTGTGTAAAAGTTTAACATTATTCCTATCTATAAAATGGTTATTTTCTATACAATGTTTTGCTAAGCCATAGTTTTTAACATTATGTTAAATCGGTTTTTTGTATCCTTTAATCCTAATATTTAAGTTCCGACCAGTTTGTCCGAGATGTTTACTTCCGTCTTTGAAAATTTAACAGTTAACCCACATTTTAATCAATTTTGAAAATCGTTCATCTGATGTCCTTCATATAATAATTTAGAGAACTAACAATAGACTGTTGTTCAAAATTAATAGTCTGGGTTCTCATATAGGGTATGAGATGCATTCGCTACAATATATTATCGAAGAAAACATGATTGCAGACTTTTATATTAATGTTGATATTGAGGGTGTTGTTAGCTCGTACAGAAGTAGAACAGACTTCACAACATTAAAGACAAAAAAGATCATCATCTTCCGCTGCCTCCGTCGATTGAAAGTAGTTTTTAAAATATATTACCCTGCCCCAAGAACCATTGACGAATTAATAGAAGTTGTACTCAATTTATGGATAAGCTTGTTTCCAGATCATCTTGATAATTTTCCCCAATGTATTCTTGGATGATGTAGTGCAAGGAGTGCCCCATAATGTTATGCTTCAATCATTATTTTTGGTATACACCTAATATACTAGTGTCATGCTACATGTGGTTTACAATTTTTTCGGTATTTTGGGTTAATACATACACAGTTGCTAACTTTTAAAAAGAATCGAACGCCTCCTCGTGCGGCCAGATGAATGTACTCAGTTGATTTTTCTATAAAAGTGCATAATTCTTGAAATACGATCAATGGGGCTGAATCCACTGCGAAAGCTTGCATGTTCTACTGTCCTACTAATTGACTTTATTTGTCCCATAGTTTTCGACGTCTGAGTAATCTCGTTTTCTAAAAAGCGTTGCTTTTGCATTACATCATTAGTCTGCTGTTTTACATTCAGGCAGGCAGCTGTTACACAAAATCTGAATTGCCTCCTCCACACCGCTCCCCCTAACATTTCTATGATAATACGATCTGCACAAGGACATATTTTGTTTTTCATCTTCCTCAGAGCATTTCTCATCTCAGCCACCGATATTTGCAGCATATTTTCTGACCTTACATTTAGAATAATCTCTTGTATCCCCAACTTCTTTCCGATGCTGAATACAGGTTAGTATTAGAAGTCCTCCTGGGTAATTTTTTCTGGATTAGAAACTGCGATACCTTGTTTGTTTTTGAGCTTACTCACCCTCGTTCTCCATTGGATAGCTTTGATCTGAGGACTTTCATGTTTAAGTTATCTTCCATAGTGTCTTGAATAGTTTTGGTTTATATGTTCTCACCTCTTTGCGGATTGCTTTCTTCAATTTCCTGCACAACATTTTGTAATTTTCAGTGTCTTATTCTAAAAATCTTCTCTTGAATCAATCAAATATAATTTAATTATATGATTGGCGTCTTCTTTAATATAGAGCATATATTCTTGATTAAATCTTATTTATCAGCAGAAATTCAATTTATACAGTCATCTTAAGTATGCATATATTTCGGCTTATCACAAGATGACCTTCACTATTTCACTATCAGAGATGCAACAATTATTATTGTGCGTTTTCCTTTATAAATACATTAGTTATTATTTATATATCTATAATAGCAAGTAGCTGCTTTCATGGGCACCGACAGGGGGGGGGGGGCAGTTGTCCCCCCCTGGAATATTAAAATAACGGTTTGTATAAAAGTGCAAATCAAATTCATTAAAATTTAGAAAAAAAAACCTACACGCTATATACAGAGATATACGAGTCACACATGAAATTACCACTATGCAAACTAGTGTCAGAATGGAGCACTTCTCTTCTCGGCGTGTTGCCAATAAGATTCGTGATGATGTCTTGAGGAATGGCCGCCCACTCTCTACTAATGCATCATTTAGCTATTACAATGTTTGAAGAGTGGCCTGTCTATTTCGCAGGTGCTTCCCAAATAATCCCATAGATGATTTCTTGGAATGCAATACAGGGATCTACTAGGCCAAATCATTGTTGTGATATTTTTCTAAATAAAAATGGGTTGTCATCGACGAATAAAAAATGTTCATGGATAATCGCAGGTTAAACATCATACAGATTTTGGTCATGTAACAGCTTGATTTGAACTGTGAAGTGCAGTCATTTCAAGAGAATCCTCTACAAATAATAACCGAGTCAGAACTAAATACATTCTTTTTTACCATGACAAAAATGGGACTCATCAAGACATTTGGGCCACTGTTGAATTCTATATTTAGAATGGTTTCTTGCAAAACTTAATTTATTTCTCCTGTATTCCTTGGGTTAACCATTCTAATTTCTTTCTACGTATGGCGTAATTAATATATTAAGAGTTACCTCAAAACCGACTCAATAATGTACGAGTAAGTGAAATTAAGAAAAGAAGTTAAAATATCGTTAACAATAATTTTTCGTTAGGGCTAACTAAAAGCTAGTCTAGAGGATGCTCTTTTTAGTATAAATAATGTAGAAGCAGCGTGGTCCTTAATGTTAGGGAATACGTAATGCAAAAGTTCGAATAATTTGGTATGCCGCCAACGTACTTCTCTAATGACGGCATCACAAAGGCCATCGATTATTTATACATCTTAGGACCCATATTGACTGAGGAATCCTTTGCCCTTTGATATTCAAACTTACTCGTTAAAGTTTCACGGAGTGCCGTGTTCCTGCACCAAAGTAAAAATGTGTTTGCATTTATATATAGATATTTCCTCGGTTATAGAGAACGTGATCTTTTTTAAAATTCATGGATTTGTATCTAGGATGAAAATTATAAGGCTTGAATATGGATAAACTTTATTTTAAATCGATTATTGATATAAACCTGTATCAAGTAATAGCACGAAATTTTTCTTTGCTTACTTCCCTCATTGAAAATTTAGCTCTCAACCCACACCTTAATCAATTTTGAAAATCGTTCACCTGATCCACTATAAGAATTTAGAGAACTAATAAAATACCTTGCCATAGACTCTTGTTTAAAAAGTAATAGTCTGGGTTTCCATATAGGGTATGAGACGCAGTCGCTACAATATATTATCGAAGAAAACATGACTGCAGACTTTTAGATTAATGATGATATTGAAGGTGTTGTTAGCTCGTACAGAAGTAGAACAGCCTTCAAAACATAGAAGGCAATGAAGATCATTATCTTCCGCCGCCTCCGTCAGACGTTGATTGAAAGTAGCCTTTGAAATGTAAGAACAACTATTGACGAATTCGATAAGGATTAAGGGAAGTTTTAGCCAATTTATGGATAAGCTTGTTTCCAGATCATCTTAATAATTTTGTCTAATGTATTCTTGGGTGATGTAATGCAAGGAGTACCGACATAATGTTATGGTTGAATCATTATTTTTGGTACATACCGAATATGTATCCCTCCTTTAATGTCGGAGCATAATACCCACCCTTCAACTTCAACCAGTCATAAATGCCTTTAAACTTATCAAGTTTTATTGTTTTAATTTTTAAAGCAATAATCAGCTACGCTATGTATTGGAGATTTCATAGCAAATCTTTTGCTTATGATCAATTTTCAGAGCCATTCAGATCATGGTACTGCTAGCTGCAATGATGATATTAGGAGTTCTAACTCTCCTATATGTTGTTTTCTGCAAATGGAAGCAGAATTACTGGACAAGGAAAGGAGTACCTCAGCTGGAACCTAACCTAGTATTTGGAGACTTTCAACCAATTGCAACAGGATCGCAAGCGTTACAAGATTTTTTTCTAGACATATACAAACGTGCTCAGGCTAAAGGAACAAAACATTTAGGTATTTACAACCTTTGGAGAGCCGAATATGTACCAATTGACTTGAACATTATAAAACACATATTAGTAAAGGATTTCAACCATTTTAATGGTCACGGATTTTTTCATCACAAAAACGATCCGCTATCGGAGCATTTATTCAATTTGGATGGCGCGACCTGGAAGGACCGCAGAGTAAAATTGACTCCCACGTTTACTTCAGGTAAGGCGTATATTTCTTAACTTATTTTCTTAATATGAACAGTATAATATATATTAAAGGTATGGCGGGATTAAATTTGAACCTTGATTTTTTTTGTGTTGAAAATTAAAATATAAATGCTCAAATTAAAGAAAAAGTTGAAGATTTTAACATCTTCATGATAACCACAATACAATTGTTTAGCTATATCATTGACTTCAATTTAAACACTCGCTTAAAGGACGAAAGATGGGATGAAATGTTTCCAGTATTTTAGATTGTATGGTAATTTTAGGAAAAATGAAATTAATGTTCGGAACATTGGTTGACAAGGCGGCAGTACTTCGAAAAGTGATCGATCAAGCTGCAGAAACAAATAAAGGAGTGGAAATTAGAGATATTATGGCAAGGTTCTCTACCGATGTTATTGGTAGCATTGCCTTTGGCCTGGATTGTAATACCTTAGAGGAGCCACATCATATGTTTAGGTATGATTATGAATTCGAAAATATTCAATACGCTAGATATTTTTGTTTCCATATTTTAGCGTAAAGCGGCTTGAAATTCACCCATAGGCTTTAAAGGCGAATACTTACATATAAAATATGACATTTGTGTTTGCTTTAAACCATGCTATGGCTATAATAATAATACCTTAAGTGAAAGTAAAAATGGGTTTTAAATTAAATTTAATTGGAAGTGAATACAAATAATTAATAACATTATGAAAACTGTTAATGAACAAATCCGCTTAAGTATCAACTGTGGTATCAAAATCAAGTTAACTTCTTTGTCATAATTAAGGAGGGTTTATTACTATTTTATTTTTCGATATAGGCACATGATCGCTGTTGAATATATCACATCATAAAATCTGTGTTGCTTTAAATATTTTTCAAAATTTTTACTTAGTTGGGTATTCAAACCAACCCATATTAATTCAACTAATCCTAAAAGGTTAGGGTTTGACACTCTGGGCACTCCAGTCGATCTGCACCTCAGCTACACCTAAAATGATGGAACTTTGGCATAATCTTTGCAAGTTCGACCTAATTTGAATACATTATAGCCATTTAACTAACTGGTCATAGTTAATCTTTTTCTATCATTCAAGTACAGGGTACACAAAAACTGAATAACAAGTGCTTGGACATAAAATTGATTGGGGCTTTTATTTTAATTTTTGAATTTTCACCTGATTATATAAAAATTAGTTTTATTCAAAGTTGCATATTACGTATTCCTGGAAACGTTGCCGTGTTCCAGATTATCCAGATCCCGGATCAACTCCGGGTTGCCGACGAGACGCATAGCTCTCTTCTGTATGGAATCCAGCAGCTTTAGGGTGTGCTTATAGGTGCGGCACTCCAGATGTGTGAGCAATATTCTAAGCACGGTCTTTTTTGGGCTTTGTAGAGCAAGAACAGCTGCTGCGGTGTATACAGTTTTTTGTTGCGAAATAGGGCACCAAGCTTCTGCGGGGCTGATTTTGCGATGCCGATGTTAGCAACGTGATCATGCCAGGACATATTGCTATTGACCAAGACACCCAGTCCGTTTGACGAGGATGAAGAAATGGTCGATCATATCATAATGATGTCAGGGCTCACCGTATTTGCTTTCTTGATAAGCGTGGCTGCTTGGGGTTTTGCTTCACTGCGTTGGACCAAATTCCTGTCGCCCCAACTTCGATTTTTTTTTTCAGATCTTGATTAAATGCTGTAATCTGCTCCTGTCTGATCTCGGTCGCTGTTTTCGATCTAAGTTGGGAGACATCTACAAAACTGTAATCAGGATTACTGGTTTCGGTCAGCAGGACATTAATATAGATGAGCAACAGAGTTGGTGAAAGTATTGCGCCCTGAGTCACTGACGCATTAATGGTGAATGTGTTTGAGATGTATCCATCAACTGCAACGTGCAGAGATCGGTTCTTAAGAAAACTGGCAAGCCAGCTACAGAGAGACGCTGGCAGTTCGGAGGAAGGCAGTTTGTTGAGCAACCAGTTATAACGAGCTTTGTCAAATGCCTTCGAAATATCCAATGCGATCGCTCGAGATTCTCCGTAGTTCTCAATTGCCCTACTCCATATAATATGAGTGACACAGGCCAATCCTTTGTCGATCTCTGTTTGCGGAAGACGTATTGGTTATCGCTAATTATTCTGTTGGTCACGAGGTACTTGAGTAGTTGCTGATTGACTACACGTTCCACGACTTTGGAGATTATTGGAAGCAAGACAATTGGGCGATATTTTGAGAGCGTGGTTTTTTTGCCTTTTTTGAATAAAATAAATATTTTTATATATTTTTATATCGT
>MU182413.1:96389-115076 GCA_016904865.1 Pissodes strobi | reverse complement strand
ATATTTGGACAAAGTTATAAAAGGTAGCTTATTGCTTTGACCAACGAATTAGATACCTTTTTCCTGGAAAAAATTACAACCGATTCTCAGATAATATTCTGCATTATTCTAACTAAGAATAGTTTCTGTCTCTAGTGTTTTCTTTCATGTTTTTAAACCTTACAATTCGAATATTCCTTTCTCATTCACGCTTTTTCCCGTAATACCTCATTTCTTACTCTAGAGAGATGTATCACTTTCTAAGATATTAGTATTTGACCCAAATTTTTACTTGATAAGGCATATAACTATGTAATCGGGATGTAGATTATATAAACGAGATTTTGAGAAATATACCAATAAGAGGAATACTGATATAACATGTTTTCTAGAAACTCTAAGAAAATACCCAGTGCTTTCCGATCTTCCAAGAGAATGCACTAAAACTTACAAGGTACCGGGGACAGATCTGGTCATAGAAAAAGGTAATGTAAATCTCGATGAGCGACTAACGCGAAAAATAATTTAACGTTGCACTAATGTACATACTTACAGGTACTAGGATCCATATTCCCGCAATAGGCATTCAAAGAGATCCACAATATTATCCAAATCCAGATGAATTTAACCCAGAAAATTTTAGCGCCGAAGCTAAAGCCAACCGACCTGACTTCACTTGGATGCCGTTTGGAGAGGGGCCTAGACAATGTCTTGGTATGTGTACTATTCAACAAGTGGATTACTGCATATTTTGATATATTATAGCTTAACAGATGCAATATTACTCGTTTGACAACTAGTGCTTTCGTGCTTTCAATACTTGATATGTAATATACCATTTGAAGCTTTTATATTCCTTATCTCTATTCATAATTATTGCAGGGCTCAGATTTGGAATGATGCAAACTAAACTTGGTGTCATCACAATCATAAAAGACTTCAGGTTGGCTTTAGATGAAAGCACGAAGGTTCCTCTGGAGCTGGCACCATCGTCAGTTGTTTTTGCAACTAAGGAACATGTTCTACTAAAGGTGTCCAAAGTTTTAAGATCTAATGGTTAAATTCCGATAATCGACGTAGTTTCCTTTGATGGCATGTATAATATATAGAGAAAAATATGATTATTTTGTTTAAATAAAGTGATAGATAATATTGTGCATTATATTTATTTTTAGTCGAAATACTTGCAACATTGTCAAGCCTAAACAATAATAACCCTACTATAAACCAACTGATAGAGTTATGCATAAATTAAAAATACATATTTTTTACTAGTGTGTTGGCTTATTTTTCTATTAATTTTGAATCATATTTCCCAATAAACTTTTAAATTAAGCACAATAAAAAAGTATTTGGTGCGTCTATGAGAAAAAACTATCTCGAGGAGTAAAAAATGCGAGCTACTCAAACTGCTGTATCAATATTAGATATGAACAACTTGTTAATATGTAATATACTTGCTGATAAGCCTTGCCAATCTGCAATGTTTAATTCTCGAGATGAGAATTGGTTTTCTTAATTGGCAATGCATCTATAAATGTAAGGAGCTGCTTAGTGGGCGTACTAGTCTTCATCTACAACGTTTATAGTTTTTATCTGTAACTTCTTAATCTGTAGACAAGCCAAAAAGTAAGTTAGCCTTTCGTCTTATTATGCTTACCGTAGTTTCGATTTTTCGATGCAAAAATCTAATAATATGTTTTGTATCTAATTATTTCTATTATCTATTAACTATTATATACTAAGTGATACTTAAAATCCAACACCATTGGAGGGCGCTATAATTACGGCTATACCGTCAAAGTATAACCGTATTGTTTGCTTACCGATAAGTAGATACTGATTAGAATTAAAACACAAAACGTCTCGTAAAAACTGAGATATCCTGCCTTAATGATAATAATAATGTTGACCCTCTTCTGTTTGCCATACATTCGTGAAGTCGTCTCGGCATCGATTGAATAAGAGGTGGTTAATCTCTACTTGGGATATGGTGTCCCAGTCCACCTGGACTAGACTAAATTACGCAGCCTTTTTCCAATCATACTCCCAGTCATGTTTTATTAGAGGAAGGTCTGGAGATCGAGGAGGCCACTGAACAAGATTTATACGGAAAGCGTTTAAAGTTACATGTAACACATTAGGTCTCCCCGTTGCACTGGAATGGTCATAGTCATCATGCATCCACTGGCAAAATCTCGATTTATCGCTCAACACAACTGAGTTCCATTCCATATTCCATTCACGTCTTTCCCTACTCTAAACCAATCTTTACCGTCAATGTTCTGGGATCAGGATAGCACGAGATGAGGCTGGTATGAAAACAGCCCCAGATCTTATTCGGCGATAACCTCTCCTCATTTTTATTACCTGTCATACAATATCAAACTACTGGTTCCTAATTGATCTTGTTGATCCTGCCGTTCTGTTCAATGGTCTGCCTTTGTCAGCCAGTACCTATCGCAGGTTCGATCTTCTTGGAACCACACTTGACAATATCTCATTACAGTGGCCTTATTTCGAGTCACCAGAATAGCAATTTCCCTAAGGGATACTCCGGCTTCACGTAACCCGACTATCCGACCCCTTTCAAACTTGAAGATTTGGGTGAAATTAGCGCGTCTGTGAACTCTGGGTATGATAATGTGGTGAAATACAATGAAACCAAATAAATCTAATACCGATGTTCATTGTGTTGAAGTCATATGCCAAAACATCAATATCAAAAAAGTACTGCTCGCAGTACCCTAGATTTTTTTAAGCGTGAACATACATGATTGCGAATATATTTATAAATTTTTATCAACATATAATAAGTCACGCAGGGTGTTTAATAATTAAAGTAATTGAAAGATAATTTAAAAGTATACCTAATTAAAAACTTGAAATTAATCATTAATCTAAAAATAACGAAATAGTCGTGATGCATGTATAAACAAAATATGTGATATAAATATTGATTAATCAGTTAGGATACAGTTAGCTTATTCTTATATATTCTTATTCTTATATATATATTTTCTTAATCTAAGTTTTTTTCTATCAACGTGTATGCTATTTATTCTGTTATTTCTATGTTTCTATACTTTAAGGATCCTTATTTTATTTTTTTGTCATTTCTATAATATTTCATTTATGTTGGCTTATTTTTAATCTTTTAATGTTTTATCTATTTCTACGTATTGCATCTGTCTCTATACATTGCATCTATCGATACCTTTGGCATGTATTTTCTCTGATTTTTCCTACTAATTTGTGATTTTCTCCATATAATACTTATCACTGCTACCTGGCATCATGTACCATATTACTTCAACTTATTTTCCTTTTTTCTATTACAATATTCTCGTAGACTGTATACTTTTCCTTGTAACTATATCTATATCCAGGTATGAATTCCAATTTCATCTCCTAGGTCGTCATGTTGCCCAAGTGTCTGACTTGTGATCTTCCCTATATAAGGTACTTACCTGCGACAGTTGGCTACTGATCAAGTATCAAGTTCAAGCTTTAGACTCAGTGTTCTTTTTTCGAGCATAAGATAACAAGTTTACATTATTATTATTATTATTATTATTATTATTATTATTATTATCATTTTTTTTTATTATCATTTCTAAGGTCGGTATTGCCTATACTTTAGCAATAAATAAAAAATATTCCTAGTACTTATCAGCCAAATCGGAAGTTGGCATTTGAAGAAGCGTTATTAACAAATGTCTTTTATGGAAAATGCAATGATATCATGCAACTGAAAAATATCCATTGAATATATATTTAATATTTTCCCAATATAATAATAAATCAATCTAGATAAAATAAACGCTGTATTCTCCGAATGAAGACTATTTAATAGAAATTGAATAATGAAACGCTATTATACGTATACACGAGTTGTATTCCAAAAATTGTTGAAAATATACTCTGCAGAAGTTTTTGTCATACTTTTAGAACTTTAAAAGCAAATGATGAATATTCATTTCAAGCTTTGATTTAAAAATTAAATTTTATTTAAATATATAGAAATGACAATGGACCTCAGCATTTCAATGGATAGGATTTATTATAATTTATATTGTTCAATTTTACATTGGAATTATATTGTGCAATTTTATTGGAATTTAAATAAATTTAACAATACACATTTTAAAATAGCTAAAAATAATTTTCGTCTTCGGAATGTTTTTCTGTCGAAATGCCTTTATGAAATTGTAAATATTAGTAATCTTGAGCGCAGTATGCAATAACGAAATTATTACACATGAGATTAAATGCGTTTCGTGAGCTTATCTGGTTAAAAATAATTTGGGTTTAAATAATATATGGTAATTAACCCTATAACGATGAAATTTTTAGACTATTTCGGGTTTGAAATAGATTTGCGAAATATAGTTATTCGTGTTAGTATTTCTGTATGACATCCACGCATTGTCAATAGCCTTGTCCAATATCCGTGTGAATATAGGCCACCCATAAAATCGGGACATATTTTAGTATAATAATCAGTGCCGCCTATAAAACAGATATGTTTTCTTTCTTTTTCTAAATATACCTACCTCTTAACGTTGCTCAATGGATGAATTCCCTGATAGGTAGATCCTGCGCTCACTATACTATTGTCCATCCATTTTACAACAATTATTCCGTCATCACGCCCTACTGAAGATACACATTCTCCACGAAATTTTCCTTTAAAGAATGCAGTTTTGGAAGGTAGTGAACAAGATCTGGCGATTCGATTGTCTGGCAAGTAGTACCCAAAGTTGAATCTAAAGGGCACTGTTCATTAATCATATTGACAAGTGGAGCTATGCACTTTCAAAGTTTATTAGACACCCTAATGATGTTTAGAGACGAAACGATGGAAATCGAACCTTTAATTTGTTACCTTAGATTCCTTAGAACGTGACGACTGTTCAGATTTTTCTGAGGATGATTCTAACGAGTTTTAATTATTAGGATTATTATACCATTTTAGACAATTTGCACGAAATAATTTCTTTATCCAGTTGTTGTAATGTTTTTTATTTGGACGAATCAATATATTGATTCGTAGATATTCGTATCCAAAAGCTGAAAAATAATAATAAACCAACATTATTCACTCCGACAATGGTGCCCCGATTCACTGCTTATCCTTAATTTGCATTTTATGGCGCTATTGTTTATTCACCGGTTACAGGATGGTCTGTTCTAGGACTTTTATCCTATTATTCTAAATATATTTATAGAGAGGATTAAAGAGATAAAAGTCGTTGACACACCCGACCACTATTTTGAATCTTTTATAAGGGTACTGAGTTATCAACTCCTGTGAAATGGACTTTAATGATGGGGAGTATTTCAAATAATGTTTTGTTCATTGCTTTACGTAAATATCATGACGAAGATGTACTAATTTATTTAGTAAAATGTATATTTTAAAACCAGTGACAAGTAAAAAACTATTTGTTATGACAAACTCAACCTTAAAACTATCAATGTATTTTTATAAATGCTGGTTAACACACCTTGCTAGGTAAAAATTAAGGGTATTTCAATACTTTCCCTTGTTATTTAGATTTACAAAAGTCCTAATTGGCCCCTTAAAATTTGTAGACGAATCTTCGCTAAAGGTTTCGTTAGAAGATCTGCCAACTGTTGTTCTGTAGGAATTTGCTTCACAGCTATGGAACCTTCTAATACTTTTTCTCGTACAAAAAAGTGTCTTATACTAATATGCTTGGTCCTACGGTGCAACTCTGGATTATGAGCCAACTTAACAGCTGCTGAGTTGTCCACTTGCAGAATGGGAACGTCTCTAAGTTGCCAAATTTCTTGGAACAATCTCTTCAACCAAATCAATTGTTTTGTAGCTTCACTGGCTGCAATTAATTCTGCTTTTGTAGTTGAAGTTGCCACTATGCCTTGACGTTGACTTAGCCATGATCTTGCTCCATGAGAAAACGTAAACACTACTCCTGAAGTTGATCTCCCAGTATCTGAACAACCTCCAAAATCTGCATCATTGTAGCATTCGATCTTGGGATCTTTTGCTGATCTACACAAGATACCTAAATTCTTTGTACCAGCAAGGTATCGTAAAACTCTTTTTGCACAAATGACATGTTCTTGGTTAGGATTCTCTAAAAATCTTGACAAATAACCCACACTATAGGCTATATCTTATCTGGTCCCAACCATTAGGTACATTAGAGCTTATATGACTTGTCTGTAAGGATAATCTACTGGTGTTGAATTTTCATTCTGTATGGTGCTTTCAGGTGGTTTAAGCACCGTCTATAGATATTCTAATAGACGTTGGTTTAAGCATCGGAGTTGATACAGGTCTACATTGGGAAAAACCAAACTTTTCTAGTATTTTCTCTGTATAGCTTCTTTCGTTTATTCTTATGCCTTCTTCTGACTTCTCAAGCTCGAAGCTTAAGTAATAACTTGCTTCTTTAGACGTTATCTTGAATTATTTTCCTAAATCTGCCAAAAGAGTGTCTAATTCTACTCTAGACGAAGCCACAATCAATCCATCGTCCACGTACAAAGTAAGGAACATCTTTTCTCCATTACTTTTTCATATGTACAAACATGGATCGGCTTCACTTACTTTAAAATTTAGTTTTAAAAGGAAATCATTGAATCTCTCATTCCAACATCTAGGTGCTTGATTTAGGCCATATAAGCTATGCTTTAACTTATAAACCTTTTTGGAATCATCATGGTAACCTTCTGGCTGATCCATATAATATAGTCTCTTCTAAATTACCATATAAAAATGCTGTCACAACGTCAAACTGTCGTAAGTACATCTTCTCACTAGCTGCAACACTCAAAACGGATCTTATTGTGGATAACTTGGCTACTGGACTAAATGTTTGATTGAAATCTATGTCTTGGCGCTGAGCAAAGCCTTTTATTACTAGTCTGGCTTTAAACTTATCTATGCTTCCAACTGGATTTATCTCTACTCGGTAAACCCACTTACAGGGAAGAGCTTTAAATCCATTTGGCAAATCTGTGTGCTCCCAAGTCTCATTTTCTATCAATGAACTCATTTCTCTGTCTATAGCTTTCTTCCATTCATATCTTTCCCTGGCTTTAAGCGCTTCTTTATATGTTTGAGGAGTCTCAATCGTGCATACTAACTCTTCAGCTAGGTGAATGCATTTTTAAGACAATCAGGGCATTTTAAAGTTTGACGATTTCTTAAATTGTATGAAAAACTTTCTTCCTCACCTTCACTTTCTTCCACATCTTCTATCTCAGTTTCCAAATTTCTATCTTGTACACCATTCTCTTCTTGCTGTTCTGTCAACTCTTCTACAATCTGTGATCTAGTTTCATCCGTATTTCTGTCTTGCGATCTCATGGGAAGTTCGATATATCTATCTGTGCTTTTCTGGTCTGTAGAGCTTATGGGTACTTCTTTACATACTTTGAGTTTCTCTTGGAACTTAACATCTCTTGAAACAAAAACTCTATGTTTCCCTTTTACCCAAATTCTATAGTGTTCATCGCCATCATAGCCTTTCATTGCTTCCTTTTCCATTTTTCGCCTTTTCTGAACTGGAATATGGAAATAACAAGCGCTAGCAATTATCCTTAAATGCTTTATTCTTGGTCTTTTTCCATACCATAACTCATACGGACTTACGTTTTCTACTGTAGATTTACTAGTTCTGTTTAGTACATAGATGGCTGTGTTGACAAATTCTGCCCATAGTCCTGGTGGAAACTCGATTTCTGGATAGGAAAACTTAAATGTTCTAGCCTTTTCTATAGTTGTTTTGTTTTCTCGCCCACTACCGCCATTCTGTTGAGGTGTATAATATGGCGCTGTTAGTCTTTATCGTTATACCTTTAATTGTAAGTAACGATCTAACCTCATTATTGTCAAACTCTCCACCTCCATCTGACAATAATTCTTTTATCGAATGACCTGCGTTTTCTACCAACTGCAGCATATCTTTTAATCTATCCTTAACTTCGGATTTCTCTTTTAAAAGATAACTATTTCTAAACTGCGTATAGTAGTCTTTAAAAATTAAAAGGTACCTGTACTTTTGAAATGATAAATTAAAAGGTCCCACTAAATAAGCTGATATTAACTCTGCAGGTTTGGTAGCTCTCTCTCTTGTACCAAAAGGAAGTCTATGCATCTTTCCATAAATACATTCTTCACAGAGTTCTTGGTCCATTTTGACTTTGATTCCCATCTCTTTCTTAAGTTTTGCTCTTACGTACCTCTTGTCTTGGTGTCCTCATCTCTCATGATACAGTTGTAACATCGATTTATCAGCTTCTGCAATACTACAGTGAACCTCTGCTTCTGGAATGATCGGATTCATTTTAAGCTTGCACAATCCTCGACCAACCTCTCTGGTTCCTGTTAGTGCATTATTTCCAGTTTTAAACGTACACTTTGTTGACGTAGACGTAAAAATACTGTGATCTATATTTCTATCATGTGCTGCTAGAACTGAAAATAGATTTTTCGATATCTGAGGAACATACCATATGTCGTTCAAGGTAAGCAAATCTTGTTTTCTATTTTTATTGGAATACAGAAATTGTATTGTACCTTTTCCAACTGCTCCTAATATCTCGTTTCCTGCAGCTCTTATATTACATGGATTGTCAAACTTCTGAAAATCGACGAAATACATGGGTGTATTTATAACATGCCTGGTTGTGCCATTATCTACCCACCAAACTGACTCATCATGCTCTGTGATCATAACTTCATCTAAAGATAACAATGTCATATTTGCATTTTCTTTAGTCTTCACATCTGATGTCTTTTGTTTGTTCTTAGGCGGCCTACCATCAACAATCCACTTTTTACAATTACGCACCCAGTGACCTTTGACCTTGCAATAATTGCAACTGGTGTCCTTACTTCTACTATATACCTTAGCATGCTTTTCTACGACGAGAGCCTCTTGTTCACTGTTGCCATCCTTACTCTTGGCAAAATTTCTCTCAAACATGCAAAGCTGTACTTTAAAAACCTCTAATGTCTTACTCTTGTCACTGTCATTTGAAAGCAGCATCCAACTTGTCTTAAAAGTCTTGAACTCTTCTGGTAAAATATGTAAAACTTTACAAACTACCATTAACTCTGGAAGTGCTTTTTCCTTATTTGATGCTAAACCGCTGTTTAACTCAGAAAACAGGCTCTTCAACTTGGCTATATGGGTCGATACATCTTCGTTCGCTGCCCAGTTAAAAGCAAAGAAATCTGTACAAAGCTTAAATAACTGATCCTTAGCTGATGCTTCAAAGAGATCTCGAGAACAACAGAATGTTCAGCAATAACCAATACGCCTTTCACAAAGAGAGATCGACAGGAGATATATTGGCTTATGTCACTCATGTATAAAATAGGGTAATTGAGAACGACGGAGAATCCTGAGCGATTGTGTTGGATATGTCGAAGGTATCTACAGAGTTTGGCATGACGGATTGCTCAACAAACTGCCGTCTTTCGGACTGCCAGCCTCTCTCTGCAGCTAGCTTGGCAATTTCCTCAAGAACTAATTTTGCACGTTGCAGCTGATGGACACATCTGAGACAAATTCTACATTAATGCAGGCGTGCCCCAGGGTGCAATACTTTCACAAATATTTTCACCAAAACAACCTGCTGACCGAAACTGATAATCTTGTTTACAGTTTTGAAGATGACAGTATCCTTGTCTTCCAATTTAGATCAGAAAAACCTTCACCAGCGACTCAGACTTTTCACCGCTGACAGGAGCAGATTACAACAATTAATCAACATCTGGAGAAAGTTCGAAGTTGGGGCGACAGGAAATTGGCCTGCTTTAATGCAGTAAAAATCCAAGCAGCCACGCTTACCAAGAACGCCAATAGGGCGGGCCCTGACATCATCATGGCAAGATCTACGATTCCTTAATCCTCGATAATCAGACTACTGGGTAGTCTGGGCAGCAGCAATATGTCCTGGCATCACCACGTTGCTAACATCGCAAAATCAGCCTCGCAGAAGCTTGGTGCGCTATTTCGCATTAAGAACTGTATACGCAAATTAGACCATGCTTAGAATATTGCTCACCCATCTGGGGTACCGCACCCAAGCATCTAAAGCTGCTGGATTCAATTCAGAAGAGAGTTGTGCATCTCGTCGGCGACCCGCAGTTGACCCGGGATACGGTTAATCTTGAAAATCGCAGGCAGGTGGCCGAGACCTCACTGTTTCACAGATATGTTCCCAGAATTTGGCCCGCCTCATCCCGCATCCATCACAACAGACGGCAAGAGACAACTGTTCGTCGGCTCACTCGAATATAGAACGTTGCTTTACAAGGACTCCTTTGTCTCGTGCACTGCATCACTATGGACCTTACTCCCAGGACATCTGTTTCCCCCAAATTACAACCTGCAGCCATTGAAGAACCGTGTCAATCAACATCTTTGCATACACAGTCGAGTGCCATAGGATCTCGCTTAAGTGTGTGTCCACTTTTGGTGGACTTTGACAACTCTTCTCTGATAATAGCCTTATTTCGTTGTCATTCAGGAAGATAGGAGCGAGCTATACACGTGTGCATCTTAAATAAAAGCCAAATTTAGTATCGAAGGAGTTTTAGCAACGGAAAGTTCAATTTTATTTTGAAATGCATTTATCTATGCACACGACTTTTTACTATTTTTGGTACTTGAGTAGTTTTAAAGTAATTGATTTTATATGATTTATACCTTGGGTAGTGGTAGTGAATCCCGTGAACATGCGTTTTATATCTATATCTTGAGCCGACTGCATTTTACTAACTGAAATTCCTAGACGGTGTGTTTTGCTTCCTTGTTTTGGATAGTTTGAAGATCACAACGGCTTTTCTTCGGTGATTGCGACAATTTGGAATTTCTTTCCTATAATTTGTTTGAGGATTTGATTTTTCTGAAAAACTGTGTTGTTTAAAGCGTTTAATGCAGAACGGCATAGAAAGAACTATATAAATAAGTCTGCTGCAAATCATGTTCGAGCAATTATCTTTCCTGTCTTGTGGTAGGGGCTATTTGTGGACACACACCATCCCAAAGTGCCGTATTATTTCGGTTTTCACAAATACTATATTAAGTAATATTTATTAAAGTTAATTTTCTTTCATCCTAGGTTCAGAAATTGTGACAATTAATATATAAACTTGACATTTTGTTTGGGTTACGCGACTTAAGTTGCGTTCCTTTGCAATGCTCATAAAGATGTTTTACTCGGAACTACTTTGAATCGATATTTTTAATTTACGAATACTTGCTTTCCAGACTGAGCACTGTAGTTTAATTTTGAAGATTACCGTAGTAGTGTATCTATTGCAGGAGGGAAAAGTCGCAAAATATGTGTGAGGTCGATTCTGGGATAACGTCATGCTCGTGAGAGAACCGCACTTTTCCATGGTCAGCCAATAAAATAGGCAGTAATGGTCGAGTGGAAAGTTTTTGTGAAACGCCTTAATGCTGATTACCTCTCCGACCCGTTTTTAGAGCCTTTAGGTTGTACTTGATCTTGCCTGTGGTTTGTTGCTTGTCTGTTACCTAGATTTAACTTATTTACTGTGCTTTATTACTGTTTCTCTCAGGTGAGTTGCTTTTGGTTTTTATGAGTGCTACCATTTCGAGTGAATTTAATTTCACATGAATATTTGCTAATTCCTCTCTCATTTTACAGGGCAGAGGCTCTGGCTCGTCCTCCACCTTTGAACAGCTAGCTGACTTCGACGTCAGCAAATTTTGGAAAAATCTTTCACAGGTAAAAGATTGATTTTTCTGATTTTTCTTTGATATTTTTTATTTTCTGTGTCTGTCAACGCCTTTATTTTAGGTTATAAGGCAAACCTGGAATATGTGGATATTTCACAGGGTTTCTACCGATGTGTTTCTTTTTGGGTACGTCCGGAACTTGGAAGTTTTTCTGGACTGTTTTCTTTCTTTATTTTACTAGACGTAATCTTTCTTTATTGAGTTTCAATAATTATAAAACTTTGCGCATCACTTCATGTGCAGCAACTTTAATAATTTCATCCTCCTCCTCTCAGGTGCCGTCTCTGTTGAGGTTGGTGACTATTATGACATATTGGTCTCTATCCTGTGCTTGATGGATGAGCGTATTTCCGACTCTTTTGGTCCAATCACGTATATTTCGGAGCCATGATTTCTTCTTCCTGCCTATACCCCCTTCTCCCTCGATTTTTCCTTCCAGTATTAGTTGAATCTGTTCGTACTCTGCATGTCGCATTAGATGCCTTAGATAAGCTGTTTTTCTTATTTTGATGGTGTTAATAAAATGTGGGCGTGTGTGTATTCTTCTTATGACTTCTTCATTTGTGGTCTTGCTTGTCCAGCTTATCCGTAACATTCGGCGGTACATCCACATTTCGAAGGCGTTCAGTTTTTTCGTATCCTCTGCTTTGATGGTTCAGGTCTCACTGTCATATAAAAGCAGTGACCATATATAACATTTCAGGGTTCTGAGTCTTATCGCGACATGGAGCTTTGGGTGACAAAGTATCTTACGCATATTCATGAATCCAGTTCTGGCAATTTTGATTCTTCTTCTAATTTCTTAACTGTGGTCCAATTGGCTGTTGATCTCTCTGCCTAGATAGGTATAGCTTTTCACATCCTTCAGGACAACGTTATTTAGAACCACATTAGCTCTGAGGACTTCTCGGGGGTTCCTATTGAATATCATAGTCTGGGTTTTAGCTGTGTTTATCTCCAGGCTCATGTTTTTGCTTTCTGTTGTTAGAATGTCCATAAGGCTCAGCAGTTGTTCTTTAGTTTCAGCCAGCACTACAGTGCTGTTTGATTACAATTCCATTGATCTTGGCACCGTCTTGTCGGCTGTTTAGTGATGATTGTATTATATATTCCGCATATACCTACGTTAAATAGTAAGGGGGAGAGAACGCATCCTTGGCGTACTCATCTTTCAATTTCGACATAGTTCATGTTGTCGTTGGTTTTGATGCATCCTTCGTGGTTCCAATATATATTTCGAATTATAGCGATATCCTGTCCATCTAGTCCTATCTTTTTCATGACATGTATTAGTTTTTCATGCTGGATACGGTCGAATGCTTTCTTGTAATCCACAAAGCAAACATACAACTTCCTCTGCATTTCCAGGTATCTTTCTGTTATTAATGTTCCTGTTCCCTTTCTAAATCCGTACTGCAAGCCACTCAGGTAATCTTCGAATTTATTGATTATTCGATTGAATATTATCTTCATAAATATTTTAGCGGCGTGGCTCATCAGGCATATTTCTGAGCTCTGCATTTCTTAGGTATGGCAACGAAGGTGGAGGTGAGCCATCTTTTGGAAGAGATCCGGTTTCATATATTCTGTTGTAAATTATTGTTAACCCTGTGATGGCTTCTTCGCTTAGATGTTTGAAGTTCTCTGCTGTTGTGAGATCTTCTCCCGGGGCTTTGATGGTTTTTGTTTCCCTGATTGCTCTACTGACCTCAGACTTCAGTATGGGTAGGCTATTATTCTTTCTATAGGCGGTTATTCCTTTGGTCCTTCATCTCCAAACTGTTCCTTTAAATAATTTTCCCAAATCTTCTATTCCTTTTCTGGATCTAATTCCATTTTCTCGTTGTTTCCTGTTATCATGGAGATACTGTTTGGTTTCCATAGGCCTGCTTCTTCTTTTATCTTCTGGTGGAGTTCTCTGTCTTTATGTTGACGCTGTAGGTCTTTTATTTCATCGCATCTCTGCTCTAGGCTCTAGCTATTTTTCTTTAGCAGTTGTGATGAGATTGTCCATCTTTTTATTGAGTTCTTTGAATCTTGCGGTGTTCTTATTCTTTGATTTTCGTCTTTAATCCATTATTTGTAGTATCTCATCAGTTATCCAGGGTTTTCGATTCTTTTTGCCTGTTTTACCCACTGTTTGTTCTGCTGCTTCTATCACTATGTTTCTAAAGCTTGCCCATGTTTCCTCTATATCTTCATCTTTTGTGTTGTTATTTTGGTTTGGACAGTGTCATGTTATGTCTTTTAGTTTTAAGTCCACATTCTGTCTATACTACTCTATGTTTGTTAGGTCAGCATTTATCCAGTCTAGGCTTCGGGTTTGGTTTCCGGATTTTTTTCAATTTAATTCTCAGAGTAGCCACAACTGGGTTGTGGTCCGAATCTATGTCGCAGCCAGGATATACTTTTGCACTGACTATGCCATTGCGGAACCTATTGATGGCGATGAAGTCTATTTGGTTTCTTACAATGTTTCATTATTGTCTTGGGGTGATTTACATGTATATAGCCATCTCTTTGATAGTCTAAACCATGTATTGGTGACTACAAGATTGTTTTCTTGGCAGAATTGCACAAAGCGCATTCCCCGGTCGTTCCTGTCTCCTAGCCCGTAAGGGCCCACTATCTGTTCTACTCTGTCCGACCCCACTTTAGCGTTCCAGTCTCCCATGAAAATGTTGATGTCAGTGCCTTTTATATGCTTTTTAGATTCCCCAATGTTGTTGTAAAAGTCTTTCAGTTCTTCATCGGGCCTTTCTGAGGTTGGGGCATATGCTTGTATTATATTTAAGTCAAATGGTGTTCCACTCATTTTGAGGAGCAATACTCTGTCATTTACTGATAGAAAGTTCTTAACATAGCGCGTCATTGCTGATGTGATAATGATTCCCACGCCATTTTGAGTTGTTATGCATCCGGAGTAGTACAAACGGTTCCCCTTTGTGGTTTTAATATATCTTTCTCCTTTCCATCTTGTCTCGCTCATCCCCATTATGTCCCATTTCATTTGTTCCATTTCACGTTCCGCATTGGCTAACTTTCCAGCTTTGTTCAGTGTACTTACATTCCATGTAGTAACCTTAATAATTATAAACCCGGGAAATCTTAGCACCCCCTGACGATTAAACGCCTGCCGGGGACTAGGGGCCGTTTTTATATTTTGTGTTGCCATAGTAGTTTTCTTGGGATTAATAATGCGATGGTTTCCCATTTGCCTTTCGCATCCTATGCCGTTGACGATAGTTTTCGTTTCTCCGCCTTTGGACATTTTCAGGACAAAAGAGTGCCCCCTTACTTCTGTTAATAACCCTAGAAGCCACTTGCGCCGGATCCGCCGTACCGAAGCCCTTCTTCTTCGCCTTTTCCGCCGGTGTGGTCTTCATCGGTAACCCTGGACAAGGGGCCCTTACCGGGTGCTATCAGCCGGAGCCAGCTGAACCCAGGTTTTTTAACGAGGTGTTACTCCTCGATCCCTCCTCCTTCCTTACCTTACGTGGCAAGACCCCAGGCTTGGGACTGGCTTAGCGGAGTTAGTATTTGCATAGGTAAAGCATTTAGTTTCCTTTTTGTATTCCATTAAACATATTCGTTACTGCCAAGTAATTTTAAGCAACAACACATATTAGTAATGTTATTTTCATTTTCATTGAGTTGAAGTCAAAATTTTAAGAACTGTTGTAGCGGACCATGCTTTCAATATTTTATGGTAATAAGCCAATTTTTCTGTTCACCGATCTATCTGTTTCATTTAGTATCTTTAGTATTAGTGTTCCAAAAGGGAAGAAAGTAGTAAATATAATCAATCTGAATTAGTTGGGCTTAATAATTGATTCGTTTTTATTGAGATAACTTGCAAATTTCTGACGTCCACCGCTGATTTAATTATTTAATTATTCGCATTTATTTTATTACGGAGTCTAAGCCAAAAACGAGTTTCCTATTCCAACTTGGGAATTTTCTGACTTATATAACTAAATAAACTTCTTTGGGAGAGGGCCTAATTTGCACGCTTCGCAGGCACCTCGTTCTGGCTTACGCATCGTTAGTTGTACATTTTCTGAATTTAGTTAGTAGTTTTTTTCCTTATAGCTTTGTTCACTCTCAGTTCCTTCATATCTGAGGTGAAATTAACGAAATAAAATTAGAAGTGAAAAAAGCGTAACAACATCTAATAGACTTCTCCGATATTGATAGTTACACAAAAATAATTAGCGGTCGACATCGTATCTTAATGAATTTTCTAAAATATGTCTTTACGATATATAAACAGATATCTCTTAATTAGAAGATACACCCAGTATAGTATAACAGAAGACAATGGTCCAAATTATCAAAATACTGAATCATCGTAATACCAGGCCTTGGGCCCCTATGCGAAACTTTCTTGTTGGAATTGTCTCAATCTAGATTATAATAAATTTTCAAACTAACTGAATCCAAAGATGGTTACGTAAATTAGATAAAGACTTTATTTACGTGCTCATTTATTATTTTTATCTATGTAGTAAATCCAATAGCTGGTAAGTAGTAAATTTTGCAATTTAACTTGAGAAGTTACAGTGGAAATTGAGAAGACTCGCAATTAGGAAACAACCTGGCTACGCTCATTCAATAGAGTATTGTTGCAAAAAATAATTGGTTTGTTATTTTCCATATAAAATTCATGGATTAATCCTTTAGATGAAGCATAAAAATGAAGAATGGTAGTTTTACAAGATAAATTATTTAACAAGAGACATTTAAATTATGTAGAAAAATACTTGCACAAGTTTCGTCAGAATTTTAAGGAAATGCATAATTCTATACTTAAATAAGCAAGCAATGACATAAATTAATTAATAGAACCACCCACCAATAGATATTGAACTATCCAATTAAAATAATAACAAAAAATAATAAATTGATAGGTCAACATGCTCAAAATCGCCCTAAAACCACCCGAACTTACTCATCACAGAGGAGAGACTCCAAGTACGCGACGTTAAACGGGGTCCAGCCAGTGTTGCGTAATGCCCGGTAAAGGATGAAGGTCTTGAAGCAGGCCCCACGTTGGGCGCCAAAAGTCGCGACGCGCTTTCTGTGTATTTGAATTAAAGGGAAAGATAATAAGTGCTCGTGGAGCTATAAGGAGTTTCACCGACAGTGGTTAAAGTTCACTCATCGATTGGACCAGATATCCAATTCGTTTGCAACAATTCATCCAGTAGGTCGAAGCGCGATGCCTCGAAGCAAGCTATACAGTGAGCGCGCAATTAGTCCGCTGCCCAATAAATCAGAGAATAGGTTCGTTAGGCGCCACCAATTTTGTTACAGACCAAAACGGAAATCTTCACGCTATTCGTGAAACCTGCTTCAAGACCCTCACCCTCCAAGGTAAACCTAGCTGGTAGGAAGCACCAAAAAGATGCCACTTAATCACTAAAAGTTTTCAATAGGAGTACACGGAACAATCCTGACTGCGTTTGAGTGAAACAAAACACGCCACAAAAACGATACTATTCATCTATTGTTCAGAAGAAATCACAAATATAATAAACATACATTATGCATATGCACAACCAACCGACAAATGGAGGCAGTCCTAAATCTTAATCTAATACCAATAAAATTATGAATATTAAATAAAATATCCAATCAGAGGTAGTCCAAAACTCAATGTAAATATAGGTTGAGAAATAAATAAATGAAAAGGCACCAATTATGTGCTCAAGAGATAAAAAAAGAATTTGAGTTTTGATCACGTAAAGCCCCTTAAAGATTGTGGGCGCAAGTACGTTACAAAACTAATATTACAGTGCTAGATTTAAGGTAACAACAAATAGGAAGAGGTAATGACCACTTAGCTGGTGCGATGGCAGATCCAACTAACTGGACCTTGTCTGACGTGCAGCTACACACGGACGGCTTGCTCAGGAACCCTATGCCGAAGTCTAGTCCCGTTCAAGTAACTTATGCCCGGTGGATGGATTACACACTTCCCGCCAAGTGGGTAGATTATAAAATTCCAGCCAGGTGGATGGATTACAAAGTTCCAGCCGTTCTGGCCGGGCCAGTGAATTACAAAGTTCCAACAGCTCTTGCCGGGTGGGTGAATTACAATGCTCCCGCAGTTCTAGCCGGGTGGGTGAACCCTTCTAAGATGAGGGTGCACTAACTCTGTACACTATACGACCGCCACTATAATGGGTTCCAAAACTGGAAAAAAGCAAGCACCAAAAACCTCGCTTGGCGAGTTATACCCGCATCTACAGCACTAAAACTAACAAAACTAAGTCAAAATGGCTGACACGGGAATTTCTACGGTGATTATCGGTGAAATCCCATCCGGATGCCTGAGATCAACTCAGATTTAAAAGTGATATCCCCCTAGGAATGCTGACTCGAATGAAATAAAATATTAACTTACAATTTAACAAATTATTTTAGGAAATATAGAGTTGCAGATGTTCAAAAACCATTTTGAACACTTCTTCAAATCTAACGATTTAATTTTTGTACAATTTAACATTCCACGCCACTGTCCTCGCATTCCAAACAAATTAAAACCTTGGCGTACAGTGGCTTTATACAGGACAGTGACGACAATAGACCAGGGCCGCCATTTTGGAGCAAATTTTCTTAAAGGTTGTATGGAAGTTTCGCGTTTTTTGCATTTTTTTAGCAAAAAGCTAACAAAATAAAGCGACTGAGGTATTATATTGGTAGGAGTATATTAACCGGACCCTTAGCTAATAAAACTTTAATAATTTTCACGAAATTAACTAGCAAAATAATTGAAAGTATTATACTAGCATTTGAAAATCCCGCATGTATAAGCGGCAAGGAACATGTTTCCGACTCTTTTTGAGCGTAGTACAGAAAGAGACAGAAACTCAACCGAAATTAGACACTTATGAGCTGAATTGACAATGTAAGTGGGGTTATGAGTCAA
>MU182413.1:73866-86389 GCA_016904865.1 Pissodes strobi | reverse complement strand
TAGTGTTCTTCTTGATGTTTCCAATTACTTCTTTGACCTTTCTGTGCACATTAAAACTGTCATGTTTGTTCTGATATTCTTCTATTTCCTTACACTAGCCAGGATTCTTTGGCTATTCCACACTTTTTTCGAATATTTTTGTCAATTGTTCGGTACATCTCTGGATCCTTAACTTCAGCTTTTCGTCTTCTTTCCATCATATCCAGAATCTCGTCCGTCATCCATCCTATCTTTTAATGTCGTTTTCCAGGCTTTAGTAGATCTTCGCAAACTTTCATGTTTGAATTCTTGATGGAGTTCCACGTGTTTTCTATTTGACAATTAGAGGGTATGATAGATTTAAATTCGTCATTTACTGCACATTTTACATTTTCTTGAGTCTCTGCATGCTTCAATTTTTCCAGCTCAAATCGTTTATTTTGTTTTTTGACAATGGGTCTCTTCAGTCTTAAATGGAAGTTGCAGAGGAGTGGGTTGTGGTCCGAGGAAATATCTGCACCGGGATAAGTTTTAACTGCTGTGATGGCATTTCGATAACCTTGATTAACCAGTATAAAGTCTATCTGGTTTCTGATGATATTGTCATTGTTATCTGCTGGAGATTTCCAAGTATACAAGCGTCTTGGTGGTAGTTTATAAAAGGAATTAGTAATAATAAACTGTTCTTTTCTGCGGAATTGTACCAGTCGGTTTCCTCTCTCGTTTCTTGAGCCAAAATCAAACTGTCCCACTAAATCATCTTCAGATCCTGTCCCAACCTTCGCGTTAAAGTCTCCCATGATAATCGTTGTTTCATGTTTCTTTGTATTTTTCATAATATTATTTAGTTGGGTATAGAATTCTTCTACTTGATCTTTATATTTATCCGCTGTTGGCACATATACTTTAATCAAATTTATATTAGTATGTTGCCCTCTTACCTCTAGCAACATGATTCTGTCGTATTGCTGTATGCAGCCAATGATGTTACCTTCAAACCTTTTATGTAAGATGATTCTAACTCCATTCCAATGATTTGGATCGTCATTACCTGCGTAGTACACCAGATGATCTCTCACTGTACAGTGTCCAGTTCCAGGCCAGAGCATTTCGCTAATTCCCAATATGTCGATGTGTAGCCGTTTCATCGCCTGAATGGTATTATGGACCTTCTTTGGAGGATTACCATGACAGCACTAAAAAGAAAAATGCTTGGGTTATTATTGTGCGTCAATTTTGTGAAGGATTCGATAAGATTGCAAAGACAAAAATATAACATGTAAATGTAGTATTCTACTTATTTATTTTTTAATGTAGTTAAACATTTGTGGACGAATCCCTAGGTCAAATATATGGTATGCCTATAGTCTAAAAACACTTTAAATATATTTTCTTTGCCATGAGACGCTGCCAGAATCAGAAACAAAATAACTAGCCAATTAGTTTCCAGCTTGGGTATACTGAGTAGGTGGTCGTGAGGATCTCATAATGTCTTCTATCACATCAATAAATCCTGGTACACATGATGAATGCGTCTTGCAAGTTGAACCCCTCTAAAGCTTTTACAAAAATTATGAAGAGCACAACATGTCTTTATTACAACTTTGTCAAAGTCCAAATTTACATTGAAAGGTTTGTGGAAAATTTTCCATTTGTTTGCCAGTATGCCAAATGTACTCTCTACATTCCTGCGGGCCCGAGATTATCTGTAATTAAAAATCCTTTTCTTGTCTCCCAAAAGTTTCCCACTGTAAGGTCTCATTATGTGTTTGAATAGAGAAAATGCTTCATCGCCAATAAACATGTAGGGGCTGTTTGAACCAACAGTTTGTGGGAGAGGCTGAGTTTTCGAGAGATTCAGTTAATTATTTTCGAGCTTCCTATAAAAGCCACTTTTTTCAAAGATAGTGCTGTCAGTGTCTTTTCTGAAAGCACCAACGTCAATGAAAATAAACTTATAATTCACGTCAACAATAGCCAGTGATACAATCGAAAAATAGTTCTTGTAGTTGTAAAATAGAGACCCACTCATCTCTGGTTTTCTTATTCTTACATGTTTGCCATCTATGGCACCTAAGCAATTGGGAAACTGAATACGGTTTTGAAATCCTTCCGCAATATTTTTCCACCGGTCTTCTGTTATTCTAGAAAAGTCGCTTCTTTTAAAGTAAAATCGCTCTGCAAACTCTTCTCAAAGTGTAACCGAATGTTGAGTGTCCAACTCTATATATTAGGTGTAGGTCCACCTGATCCCATCCGCTTCTCAAGTACCTGCAACGAACACACTTTTCTAAAATAAACGTATAATATATCGAAATAATATAGTATAAAACCTATATAGCTTCCCTATATATGTTTTCTTTCTTTTCAGACAACATATTGATCAAGAAGTGGAAAAATATGAAAGTCAATTTTATGAAAAGTTAAAAAGAAAAACAAAATCTGGACAGGCTGCCGACTCAGGAAGACAGTACATTTATGGTCGCCAATTATCGTTTTTGCAACAGGCCGGCGCGGCGCTACGAAACCCCAACAAGACGAACAGAGCATCAGTGGCCTCCTCGTTATGACCCAAATAGTTCAAAGAAGCGTAAACGTGATGTAGAGGCCTCTCTGATAGAGTTTATGAAGACGGAATTCGTCTTCAACTGTAACTGCAGTTCCAGAAGTCAATCCGGAGTGAGCTTTTTTTGAAAGCCTCCTTCCATTCGTGGGTGCTTTCACTCAAGACCAGAAGCTGGAATTTCGTTCTGAAGTGCTCAAGATCATAAAGCGTTTAAGAGTGCCTAAAAAAAGTATACAATTTAATGTACTTCAACAGCAAAGTAACACTGGATATGCACCAATCATTTCCCCATATCAACCACAGTCATCTCCACTGACGGCAGTAAACTATTTGCCCCAAACTCCATCCCGCCAATGTTTTTCTCGTCTAACAGAACTCCAAACAAGTCCATATCCTTCTGCATCATCTCAACATTCTGCTATATTCTCTCAACCCTCTGCTACATTATCTCAACCTTCTGCTACATCATTCAACCCTCCAATGAATACACAATGTACCTCTCCATCAGATGGTTCTGTAAGCCAGGAGTTATACCCTAAAGAAGATAATCTAGACCTGTTCAACGGCAGCGGGGATAAGGTTCACCAAGGGTTCTAGAGGTACGGAACTATGAAATACATATTTTTAGCTAAATTATGCATATACTTGTGTGTAGATGCAATCCGGTGTAGATTCATTAGACGAAGGAATATGCACTACATATTACAGATTAACAGCTTTAAAATATATTTATTATAAATGTGATAAAAGTTAAAATACTCAACCTCTGTACCCCTTACTATAGTTCGACCAGCCGTTGCGTTGTTGACCCTCGAAACGCATGCAATTGCATGCGTTTCGGGGGTCAACAACGGCTGGGCGAACTATACTAATAGTATTGCGTCATTTAATTTTATATCTTCTCAAGTGTTGGACACAAAAAGACTGCATCAAGGACAATTTTAATTAGCTATTCTAATTACCAAAAAATATCAAGATGCAGCTCTCGGAGTTCGTTTGCCTGGTCAATTACAGCCATTTGCATAACATTGCAAATATACGAGACAAATATTTGTCGCCTAATTTATGATCAATAGTTAGCATCAGGAACTATGCAATTATGGTTTACCAGAAGGTAGATAAAAATTACGAAATTCCTTATTTGTTTTGTCCACACATTTTAGTAAAATCCGCACTGGGATAATGTCAGACCTAACATGAAAACATCATACCAATTGTGATAAAAGTTTTGGGAACGATCAAGCTTATTGTCTAAAGGGATTTTTTGTTTTTAAGTTCTTGTAGAGAATAATTAAAAATATTAAATCTTATTGCACATATACAGGATGTGTCATGAACCCCCTTGTTTATATTAAACTATATTATTTAAAACGGCTCAAAACAACCTCGTCTTATATGCGCCTTATTCCTGTCCTGCACTGGCAATTTCTTCCTCTTGTTCGTCCAAGTGTTCCTGTGTTCTCATGGTTCTACCCTCTACCAGCCTGAGGTTTGGTCGCTTTAGTTTCAAAATTCGTCATTATTAGGAGGTTGATAGCCGTTTAATCATCGCGCTGGTCAGACGCGTTGGTGGAAAGTGGTAGTCTTTCATAAAACAGACCAAGTACGCTGCCATTGTCCTAATATGGATCTTCCGCCACTTTACCTAAGACGTAGCCCCTCTTTGGTTACATCTAGTAAACATCATTAATTAGCTTTCCATTCTGGATGATTTACTATATAATGCTGTTTCATACGTGGGAGGTTTTTTATTTTCCTCCTACCCTCTATATCTGGAGAGCTCTCCCCTATCCGTCACCTTGGGGACCCGCCCTCTAGGAATTTCTGGCTCCTCCGAGGGTTCCGATATTATAATATTTGAAACCTGTAGGAAATATATAAATACCAGATCATCAAATCTATTTACTAAACTAGCTTTAAAAAAATCTCAATTGCCGGTCTTAACATAAATAGAATAGTACTGTTAAGGAATAATTCAGCGGCCTATATTCAGTTTATCAAATTATTAGGCAGGTCGCTAGTATATTCCAGGTAAAGTCATAATTTTTGTCAATTCTAACATGTCCGCTAAATACACATTAAATTCTAATTAGTATTTTTGATTAATTAATGATATTTTAGAAGGCAAAAACTTTGTGACTGAGCAAGAAGTCATCAACGAAGCATTCGTATTTTACCTGGCTGGCTTCGAAACATCATCGAGTACCATGACCTTCCCATTATTTGAACTTTCACAAAACCAAGAGATAAAAGAAAAATTACGAACGGAAATTTTGGAAACGTTGGAGAAGCATGATGGAAAGATCACCTACGAGAGTATTATGGAAATGGAATATTTGGATAAAGTCCTTAAAGGTAAAAGTTATGCAAATGAAGCGGAGATCATTATATTACATGGGCTTAAGCATGCACTTTTAATAATGATTTAAATCCCTATAACGTAACAAGAGAAGAGCTATGAATTCTAGAAATTTCTGCTAACGCATAAACACTCATGTTTTCACAATGCACTAGACATCAAATGGTCAAGCCAGATAAACTAATCAGTCCTAGTGTTTTTAGTGCTTTTGGAGAGCCATGCACTGGATTTTCCAAGGTGAGCTATGGTTTGTTTTGGTCGGTTTTGGATTGAATCACCGAGAGTGTTCGCTTTAAACCAGTCACAACTTGGTACAAGGAATTTAAATGTACTAAATACCAAAAAGGGCTAATCAAAGCTGTCTGAGTATTGCTTGTATGCACTCGGAGAGATGACCCGCTTCGTCATACCTTGGTATAGTGATTTCGGCAGGGCAAATTTCAGGGGGTAGTTGCCATCTTTGTTATCATTATTAAACCAAGCAGTTTTTCCAGCCTGGATATTTCAATTCGGAGTCACTGAGAACCCTTATCATAATTTTTCAAGATATATGTTTTTGTTTTATTTGATCACCAGTCACCATTGCCACGTTCTCTTCTTTTGTATTTTTAACAATATGATCACTTGAGTCTAGTCAACTTGGAATATTTCTCTATTCCGCTCCACTAAATGCTATCTCTTTCTCAATGGTTTTCGATGCTCGCTATATAATCGGTAGTGACACCTATCGGTGAATGGATATATTTCGCACAATTAACTATTTAAGAAGAACAGGTACGCAGATTTATATCCATAATTTATGGATTCGTGTCATTGCAGATTTCTTTATTGGGTGAATACCAGCTGTTCGGAAATGGGCTCATCTAGTATAGTTGGTAATTGAAGAGCTAAGTACGTTGTTCAATACCTGTAATTTAAGCATGTAATCTACACTAGATTGCTACATTTAGCGTATGCTGAGTGTTTCGTTAGTTTGACGCCGAGTTTCCTACAACGGTTGTTACATGTTTTAAATTGCCCAATCCGAGCATCGGAAGTCAGAATAGGTAGTACGTACAAAATTTTGAAAGGAAGGTCGTTTCATCTCGGTGAGAACGTTTGACGCAGTAAGTGTTATTAATTTTCTGATCTCAAAATATTTTATTCATCCTGCATATTTTTCAATAATCTTTTCATTTTTCAAATACATAAGTAATAATAAAATTGTTTCCAAGTCACTTAATTATATTCGGCTAAAATGAGAACTTAGCATTTTTATATTGCACTTTCGAGTGATTGACGATTTCAACAATCTTAATTTTTTATGGTGACCTTTAGGTTTGAATACTGATTTTTTTGGTGGATAATTGCGTATCTTGTTGGTCAAATTCGTGTAATTTGATAATGGTTTAACCCTTTAATTCTCTTTGGGATAATAATTTGCCACCTCTTGTGACCTTTAAGTTGCGTTGGTTTGCATGTATCCCTCACACGTGTCTCGTATTCTGCGGTAGATATATAAACTTGCGGATAGATTGAAAATATCACTTTCGTTCGTGCGCATATTTCACTTTTCGCATGGCCCTACGCTCGCTTTGTTCGCTACGGGGTCTCAAGAAGAGGAAACTAACTAACTAACCCAAACTAACCCAAACCTAACCCAAGACATATCCAAAAGCAAGAAAAAACTGCTTAGAAAAAAAGCAACAAGATTTGAGCCTGGGCCGCCGAATCAAAACCTAACCATCTAAAGCCCTCAACCACGAGGGCTCTTGCGACAAACTGATTGGATCGCGAAGACATTGCGCGAATGCAAGACTGGTGCACGCGCCCGCCGGAACGAAAGTGATATTTTGAATGTATGCGCAAATGATACAATAAATACATGGGCGGTGTAGATAGGATAGACCAATTGTTGGAAACATACTCAGTGGTGAGAAAATCGCGTCGATCGTGGCTAAAGATTTTTTTTTATTTTATTGATGTAGCTATTTGTAATTATTCTTATATAATTTATGAAAATCAAAAAAATTGTAAAACACCCGTCAGCCATTTGATATTTAGATCTATTTTAGTAAATGAGCTTATAGGTTCTTTTTCATCAGTAAAAAAAGAGGTTATCAGCCGATGAAGCGCTTTGCAAAAAAAACGTACGGATATATTGACTGTTCAAAATACAACACGATTGTCAAATGTCGGCATTCATATGCCAGAAATTATAAAATCCTACCGAAGGTGTGCGAAGTTTAGTACAAAATATAAAGAAAAAAGGAGCAACATTTTGTGCCCTGCTTGCAATGTTGCTCATTGTAAAGGTTGCTTTAGCGAGTTCCATAAAACCAATTAAAAATATGTCTGTTAGAATTTTCGATCCTAGAAGAAAAAATGTGTTAACTTTAATACGTTATTTCCAGTTTTCTGTTAAACTTTTACGTATAACGTTTTTTTTTCATTCTAAACAGGAATAATATTTATTTACTACTATTATTTCTAGAATAATATTTATTTTCTACTCATTGGAATTGATGTATTTGTTAGAATGTGTAATAATACTTTTAGAATTATGTTTCTTTCTTCATTAGTAGTCAGTTACGTATTAGTTATGTAAGTTGTAAATATAGAGTTTTTTCTAAAATTTAAATTATTTTCCGCAAAAGTTAAAGGTGGGAAAATATCATCCCAAAAATCTCGAAAAGGAGAGGTAACCCTGAAAGTCCTCTGGGGCATTATTTTCCCACCAATTTTTTGCAAATAACTCAGCTATGGAGATATGTAGAGCGCTGAAATATATAGCTATATGCTTCTATTCACCCTATCTTTTAGGATATATAAGCGCATAGAAATTAAAAAAAAAGGCATTTTGTCACTTAAAGGGTTTTAATCCAAACTTATAGAAAACGAAATTATTTCATCGTTTAACGGTCACACATATTATTTTACGTATTTTCATTTAGATTGGACAGTATTATTGGGGAGATTATCAGAGCGGATTTTATCTTTTCCTGTAAAGGGAGTAAATTGAATTTTCAGTAGAATTCCTTCGAATTTTCTCTCATAATATAGTTCAATATTTTTTCATTTCAATTTCATTAATATTTCAGTTTATTTGTAACATCAAGCGATGCATATAATTATTATCACTTACCGTGCCACGTTTTATCAATGATGTACCGACATTAATTTACATATATGAGAGGTTTAACTACATGTGTGTAAATTTACCTGTTTTTTTTCCTTATCGTTTATCTAAGTTCCTATCTCAAGGCGAGATAGTGATTATCTTATATTTATCTATAATTAATTGAGACGTAATTTACGTTCAATTATTGTTTTTGTGCCAAGGGACATATTTATAGATTAAGTAATATAAATTACTTATCTGGAGTCATAAGACTCGCTTTAAGAAAGGTTGTACCTCGTTTTTTCCATTTTTTCAATTATCGTTTATGTGTCAAGGGCCATATAAAAAAGCAATAGAAATTACTTATTTTGAGACATAATAAGACTCATTTATAGAGAGGTTATACCTCAATTTTCTTATTTATCATAAAAATCTAGTTATCTTCTATTGGAGGTTGCCGAGAGCCATTGTTTGGACAAGTTATTGTTCTTATCTTCATAAATTCATAATTATTGATATCTAAATATCCTATATTTTCTGTTTGCATTGTGTCTAAGAGCCTGGCGCCCACAATAAAAAAAATAGTATAATTGACAAGAGAACCGTTAATCTAACCTACGCCCTATTTTCCTGCTTAATTAAATTACATAAATTAACTATCCTTGCAAATTGGCGAATGAGCTAGAAATTCATTACAAGGGGCGCTCAACCAATTAATTAAAATAATTAAATACTTTCATTACAATTGGCTTACATTACAAATCAGAAATCGACAGTGCCTTTGAAACAGATTCAGCAAAAACCTAATGGTATTACTAAAAACCTGAAGCTCTCAATTGATTCATCATAATTACTTGCCTGCAGAATAAATGAAAAAACCTGCTTTATTCAGGTTCTAATTTTAGACTTTGACATAAAATAGACCATAACTTGCTGCTTTTTTTCTCGTAAGAAATTCACCTGATATTCTATAACGATATAAAAGCACTCTCACAAAAATAGATCTGCTAGAATAGGCGTCTGACAGTTCAAAACGTAGTTCGAAATAGCTCTTTTACATAACAATAACCAATTTGGCTCAATACCCGTTGGGCATTCTGCCAGCACGAAGGCGGGACTTTAGACAATATCCTGAAAAAAATTAAGTATGAAGAACATCATCCAAAAATGGCAAGCTTTCTCCATGGAGAGCAAAATGAATATATAAAACCTAAAGACATAAAATATATTTTTATGTCTTTGGGACAGCAGTTAAGGATAAGCACTAGGTTACCAGAAATTGGCGATTTTAGGAAAATAGAAGTAATGATAATCAACGAATGTAGTTTATTATTGCAAGTGAGAAAATCCATGTTTTCACCGTTGCATATAGGAGAGGTTGATATAAACACATGAGAGGTCATAAAACAAGTCAGCGTCAGCATCTATTGACTTAGGTTGAGTATAAGGTGATAAGTATTCCCAGAGCATCCACAGATGTATGTCTCGGGGGCACCATGAGTTAATTTCAAAAAAATTAATTATTAATGCAGCAGAGAGGGGGATTGCCAGAAAGGCGTTACATTTAATTATGCTTAGTTTAGTTTTAATTTAATGGTTTAAATAGCGCTTCGCCATACGACGTTATTATTTTTAGGAGATTCACTTGTTAAGGTGGTAGGCGCCTGTCCTATCAGGGGCACCTTATGGTGAGAGCTTTGGTGTTCCAAGGGAGCAGTTTTCTATTTAATAATTTGCGCTCGAGATCAATTCAATTTGAGTGTTATTTTGAATTATTAACAAGGTTGATCATAACAGTTTATACTTGAATCAATAACAATTTATTGTTGAGATTCATCGCTAAATTCAAACTCTCCACTGTGCGTGATTGTATATTACTGGGAATACTAGTTGAGAGTTGGAGCATATGAAGCAGTTTTTGATGGCTTTAAATATAGTTGGACTTTGTTTCGACTACTCTCTAGGATTAGCAAAGGAAAGCCAGAATATTTTATGGTCCTTATATAAAGCAGCTTATTAGAGATCTAGAATTTCCTGCTACAACGAAAGAGATTGATTCTAACGCTTGATGTTCGTTTCTTTTAGTAGTTTAATATTTTCTTGGAAAATACAGGGAACCGCATGGATTTATTGGAAAATATGCTTTGCCTAAAATTATTCTGGACTGGGACATGAACGTAACCACCACAATCACTCAGATGGGTTAGTTCCAGGAAACCTGGGCGATTTTAATAAAGAGCAGGGAAATATTCCATCAGGACAATAAATCTATGGAAGATCATTATCAAGGAAGATGGAAGATGGATCAAGATTTTCATAATAAATTGCATGTTAGAAAGTCGTATAAATTTTTTTTTGAACTGATAAGTGATTAATGCACGTGCTTTTTGAAATAAATAACATTCATTCAATTTTTTTAAGCTGGCTGTTGAAACAAATAGTAATAGTAACAAAGTAAAATAACAACTCAGAAGCTAGATACGATAGACCAAGTTTGACGGCTATTTTCTACTCTGCACTTAGAAGTACTTAAAAAAAATCATAGATACCAAGAGTATATTAATGAGTGGGACAACGACATATTCAAAACGTCATTACACTCCCAAAGCACACAATCTAGTACTTAGGAAGGCCTAAGTAAGGAGTGTCAAGATGGTACTTGTCAGTCAGGATACCTGACTGATACTGATTGTGGGACATGGACAAGAGTATAGTATGTCGATGTGAGGCTCTCAATCTAAAATCCGATAAAGGTAGAAAAATAGAATTATTATGAATTGGGTGCAGTAATAACTGAGATATACATTAAGCTATCGGCTTGCGCACGGTCCCATTGAAGGAGCGAAAAAAACTGTAGTACTGGCCATATAACACCATAAAAAATATGTTACTATTAAATAAAACATACAAGAAAGTTTAATGACCTCAATCAAAAAAAAATATATATCTCTGTATTATCGCGTACTAGATGACAGTATATTAGTAACAACGTTTTTTAGATTGTCTAATATATTTACTAAATCATTAAATAAATGATAATTATGATTACGAAAGAAATGTTTATTTTATATAAAAGAAAATATATTTTTTCTATTGATATCGTGCTCCAGTTTTTTAACGGATCCATTTAGATATTTAAAAATAAATTTTATAGAAAAATTCAAACCGCATCAGTTTCTCAAATTTTTGTTCTTAATGCACGTTTTTTCCAAATAACTAAAAAATAGTCACTTGGTCGATAGGCCTCATCGTTTAGTCGCAAGTTTGCGTTAAATCTTTCGTTTATCTAAATTAAATGTTTAAACGGCACCGACAAATCAGGTCGTTGTGTTTCAAATTTAATAAAATATGGCCATTAAATTTGACAAAACTGAAGTTGAAGTCACTTAAATCTATTGAAAGAAATTAGCCTGATTAAAAACAGTATCTACAATTTATAGATATTTATTAGGAAAGTAAATTATGCCACACATAATTCACATAGGAAAAGTTTAGTTTAGTAAATTAATTACATGTAATAATTCACATGCCTAGTGCAACAGGCGATATAATCGCGTTTTAACGTCAAATAATGATAATATTTAAAATGTTAAGTTGTCATTGCCAGAAGAAATCATTCAAAGGTATTTTTAAAATAGTTCAATGCACAGGGTGGCTCGTTTTCGTGTCTATGTATGGGGAACTCGAAAACCGTAAGAGATACAGTGTCGGTCAAATTAAGGCAAAATTGCGCATTTAGGTGCCTAACAATATGCCGTTTAGAAAGTTTCAAAATTCCGAATATTTTCGGAGATATCCGGAAAAAACCGAAATTTTGAAAAATAGTTTTATTTTTTTCCTGGGCTTATTTAAAAACGGATCTCAAATTGAATTGCACTTTTGCATTGCCACTTTCTCCGCTCTATCCAATGATGGTATCCAATTTGAAATCCGACGTTTCGTCGTTCGGGATTATCATCAACTTTCTTTTTTTAAATACGAACTTTAATTTTTTTTATCGTTTTTCAGATGGTACTGGCGTTATTAATATGAGTATATATGTTCTAATTTTTTTTTATTTTTTTCTTTTAATTTTTATTTTTTTTAATTAAATATTTTGCTTTGGCATAATTTTAAATAATTTAAGGTAGGTACTTTTGAAATTTTTATATTCTATAAAAATACTTTATTTTGTTTTTTGTATTAAGTGGAAAATTGGAGCCTGTATTAAAAATAAAAAATAGTAAAATTATTTTTTACGAGAATATGGCCATGAACTATTACTCAAACAAGTTGTTTAGTGCGAAGATAAAATATTTTCAACTTTTAACCAATTAAAAAAAATATTTAATAGAGAACATGAACGGGGGAATGACGCCCCCGCCATTCCGAGTTGCCATGGGGTATGGCGCATCAAATCCCATCGTCCTCGTCCTCCCCCAGGCTGGAGAACACCAAAGTACAAAGTCTGGGGCCGATCAATGACAGTTTGTGACAAGAGGGGCTGCATTGTATTGGCTGGCAGGAACGTCAAACTGGT